>VUQR01023113.1:14434-34808 GCA_015108515.1 Hemichromis elongatus | reverse complement strand
AAAAACAAAAATAAGAAAAAAAAAAAAAAAAAAAAAAACTCCCAGAGACTTGACTTGAATCCAGAAAGGAGAAGAGAGAGTTTGATCCAGATATCCTCTAGAGCCCTCCCCATGACAGCTCCATTTGACTATGAAGAGATTCATTACACATCTTGCCCAGGAATGCCTCAGAATACTCAAAATAATTGTAAGAGTACATCTCATTTTTGTGACATAATGATTATATTCCAAAAGAAGGAAATGCCTAAAAATAATCTACAGTGGCTACACCAAACATGGAGAAGCCACTGATGCAAAGAAAGCCTGGCTGTGTTGAACTTCCTTTATATCCTTCTGATTAATGGGTTGGTTTACCAAGTCACAATTTTCTGTGAAAGTGGTTCTTATTTAATCTGGTTATCACCATGGTAACTAACACTGAATGCATAACTAGGTTGGGAGAAGGTTATTTTTTTAATCGCCAGATTAACAACTTTCTTGAGCTTTAAAATTGTTGCATTTTCCTGTTATATCAGGAGCTTTGGACTCAACTATCATATCACCACAACAGACTAGTACAGCATCCACAACTGAACCAGCAGATGAAGTTTTTCTCACTTGCAGGAGGGTCATTGCTGCTTAAATTGGGGCTTGGGTCTCCTTTTCATGTTTAGGATGACAAGTTTTGACAATGACAAAAAATGCACCTCTGAGATATGACTAAAAATATACCTCTAGGCTCTGCATGGATCCCAATCAGTGGGATTACGGTTAAATGCAATATAACGGTGGCCCTGAGAGGCCAAACGGACTGCAACTTAAGAAAACACCAGCAATAAGACAAACGCTACAAAAGCACACAAAACACAACGGAAATAGGGAAAAAAACAGATTTCCTAAAGCACAAGGGAAGTCTCTCTGGGGAGACAATAACCCAACGGATCAGTTGCAGGAACCAAAACGTGCCAGTTAAGTGTGTTTTAATCTCATGATTCATAAAATACTGATGATGGATTTTTAAGCTAATACACTTACCTCTCATCTTTTCTTTCTTCACAAAACCAATAGATCCTCAACTTCTTTTAAGCGTCTCCCAGCGCAATTCTTAGCATATTTTGGTTCCTGCAGCTTATTGTCTCCCCAGAAACACTTCCCTTGTGCTTCTGGAAATCTGTTTTTTTTCTATTTTCGTTTTCGTTTTTACTATTTCCATTGTGTTTTGTGTGCTTTTGCTGCGATTTCTTAAGTTGCAGTCCGTTTGGCCTCTCAGGGCCACCATCGGAAATATAGACTCTCTGCTGTGGAATAGGTTTTATATCCAACTCGTTAAGTCCTACCATACCAACTAGCAGAGAATGTAACAACTGTGTTATTATTCATTCTAATCTGCTGCAAAGTCTGTTTTACAATTTTGAAATTGTAGCTACACACCAAGAATATCTGTTCAATCAACACAATTAGCTTCACTTTGTGATTTGCACGTCTCCTTTATTAGGCTGTGGCACTGTAACCTTTAACGTTTAAATAGATCCAGCTTAAAGTTTCAGAGCTCTGTGGTTGTCACATTAGAAATAAACAACAGCAACAAGAGTGCAGTCAGCATTAATTAACATGAATTACTGCACTGCGCACTAAATGCCAAGGTTAACAATTCTCTGCAGCATTAATCTCTTGTGATATTTACAAAAGTGAAATTAACTTTTTTTATGTTAATTATAGATTAAAGGTGTTAAATGTCTTTTTTTTTAAATGTAATAACACTGTAGAGCCTGGCTGTGTTAAACTTTCTTCACAGCATAGCCCTCAAGGGAGGAAAGAGTGATGCAAAACAGAAAACAAAGCATGAGGAAACAAACAAACTCCATACTAGAACACAGAAACCAAACATTCAAAAATTGATTCGCCATGGAATAAAAGGAGATCAGGAGTTCAGAAACATACTAACAAAAACTTCAAACCATAATCATAACACGAACAAAACCCAGGGATCATGGCATTAAGAGTGGTAGTTCGGAGTAGTCCCTAAGAACTCATTTTAATACACACCTCTGTGTAGAATAAAGCTCTTCGTATCTCGAGAAAGAAATGGGCCTTTAGGGACTTTCCCTGTGCTTTTTTTCTTTCTGTAATAATAGGGATTACTATTATCTCCTGTAAAGAGAAGGCAGGTGTGAGATTGGAGTATGCTTGCAACAGGAATACAACTATGTTCTTGAAACAAAGAGAAGTTACAGTTTACTGCTGATGTGTTGTCAGTTTAAAACATTACCTTTTAAACTTCTTTAATGGTTAAAGTTGCACTGAGGGGGTCGTACAGCTTGCCTGAACTACACCACAGGGGGAGCTCTCACAGCTTGCAGACAATGACACTGCACCTCATCAAGGGATAGTCGGGCATAAGAGGCATTCAAATCTCATTTAGTGTAATATGAAACTATGCAAGGATGAATAAAAATATAACTGGAAAAATAGACATTTCCAGATTCCCAAACATAGTGTCTATAGTCTACTCTATATAAAGTCAGAAGTGTGTAGGTACATCACTACTTCAAAATAAATAGAAGCCTCTTATGAACAAACAAATGCATAGATTACAAATATGCTCAATGAATCCTTTGAGAGTTTTTTTTAACTTTTCTATTTACTATAACTCGAGGAGTTAAAGTGCATTTCCCTTTTATTAAATTGCTCGCGACCTCTGCTCATGCTGCTCAGTAAGGCTGAAAGCCTCTTTCACTCGCTCCACAGGAATGTCCTTATTGATATGACAACAGTTATATAGCGCTAACCAGCTCTTTAATTAAACTCAACCTTTTTCTTTCCAGGTCTTTGAGCATCCCCATGTACTGGTAATCACAAAATCCCCTTTATTCCTTTCTCCTTCCTATTCTTGCTTTCTTTTAAAAAGATGACAAAGCAGTCTGAGACATGCATATAAAAGGTAGCAGGCAGACATGTTATTCAAATTTAATATGGCGATATTATTAAGCAAATAATTAGATCAATGTCCTTTAATTTTCTAGAGCCTCTGTCATTTTGCAATAGCATCTCAGTGATTACTAAATTCAAAGGGTTTTTATTATATTTGCCAGTGTTTTTTTGGGGAAAAGCCTTTCTGTTAGCTTGTTTGTTTGTTTTAAAAAAGGCTCTCAGACACACAGTGAATTCATTCTCTTATCTATCAAATCCTTGTGATTTTCTGTTATTCCCCCATGACAGGCTGTGAAGAAGAGAGAGACTCGTCACATTTGTAGTTGCAATAGGATATCAAAGCACCAGGCACTGACATATTATGTTTGAAGAGGGAGAGTAATTATAGTTAATTGCTAGTGTGAGCATGTGATGCAGCCTCTGATGGTAAATTGTTGAAAGGAGAGTCAGCTGGTAATAAACTACTCATTATTTATTAGATCCCAAAGAAATTAACATGAAGGCCGTGAGATAATAAATATTGATACAGAAATATATGTACATTCTACATTATTTGATTTTATTTATTAATTCATGTTTTATATGTCACTGGTTTCCAGCAAGCCTCTTATCTGTTTCCAGTTGGCACAAAAAAGAAGTACAAGCCAGCATGGCTGCTACTTTATTTATTTTTATAAAGACCCTGTAAATATATTGCGGTTAGTCTTACCCTGAGGTTTTTCGAGTAAGAAGAGAATGACTGTAAATCAGGGCAGCGCATCCTGGAGCAGTCAAATGTTTCCCCCTCCAGGAGTAAAAAACCTTGTAGAAATACAACCTTTGTTTGCATATTCAGTTGGCTTACTGGGTAATTATGGTTAACGAGTCAACAAGCCTTTGCCACCTTAAAGATTTGAGGCTGTTTGTGTGTTGGCTGTGCCATCCAACATACAAAAAAGTTCATGCTGGTTCTGATGGAAAGATGTCTGAATACACAGTGCATCACAGTTTGTTGAAAAATTTTCAGTCCAAGCATTAAGCATCTATGGGATGGACTGGACCGGTTTGTCCAGCACATGGAGACCAAACTTTGCTGCTTCCAGGACTTAAAAGGATCTGTTGTTAACATCGTGATGGTAGATACCACAACACACCTTCAGGGGTCCAGTGGAGTCCATGCCTCAGCAAAAGAGGGACTAACACAATATTTGGTATAGGTGATCATAATGTTATGACTGATGGCGTATATAAAAGGTGAAATAACTTCAAAAAGCGGGACTAATGTGTGTCTGTGCCTATTAAGTAAATTATGTTTATTTAAAGTGATCCATTAAGTTAACCTGTGATTTTTCCACCTTACCAGTTGCCTTGGAAACTTGCACAACACACACTGTACCTCTATATTCAACACTTTTTATATCCCCCATTTTCACCATTATAAATAAATGTGTAACAGTTGCAGCAGAATGAAACAAAAATAATAAGATAAATATTAAGGGTCAGAATAGGCAGTCAGTATGATGGATTAGTAAACCTTAGGATGTTATCAGTCAAGATATTCAGATCAAATTTCTGAGTCTGCTAAAGAAATGAGAAAAACTCATATGCAAGTGCCTATAATGCCAATTAATATTAACTGTAGGTCAGAATAACTACTAGTGCTGACTTTGAATGTCATTATCCAGTGTGCTTACAGGATTAGACCATGGTGTCAACGTGTATATATAAGTACATAAAACTATTAAAACTAAAGTCTTAATAACTTACTGCATGTTTATTTCACTAAACTAATATTGTTCACCTATGTCTCTAAATTCTAATTCCATTTCATAAACCTTCATGTTGTCTTCAGGTGTGCCATTGTCCTTGCTGTAACACCATCCACGATGAGCTGAGGCACACAAAAAAATCTTATTCTTCACACATCACTTGTATTCCTTTAGGTCTGGCCTAATCTGTAAGCCACAGCAGAGAGGGGGGATGCTTTGTCAGCAGCCCCTGTCATGTACCTGCCACAACCACTGAGAAATCCTGGAAGTGTGCATAACTATACGTCTCAGAATCCCACACATCAAGCCTCACAGAGACCTTTCATTTGTAGCAATTCAGATTATGCTGCATATTCTGTCAGTTTGAGAGGGTGTTTATGAGAGGGAAGAGAGAGAGAGGGAGAAAAATACAAGACTGTGTGTTTACAGTCGGATGGTGTAATATGCAAATTAAATTGAGATAGGCATATGGCTTATTCTTGAGATATTTATGAGAATACAGCAGATTATTTTTCTCTTCACCGGACTGGGTCGCTCTAATTTGCTGTGTGTGTGTGTGCATTTCTTTCTAGACACATGATGATTTCTAAATCCTTGCAGTGGTTCCCATAATCATCTTATGAATAAAACTTAATGTTAGTTGAAATTTTTCCACAATAGCACACATCGCGCAAATACTCAATTTATTAATGTATGCAGCTCTTAAAATCTTTCCCTAGCTCATGAAAATGGTTTGTGGAGCTTACTTAAATAGCCTTCATTCAAGTGTTGTTTTGCATGGCAGTCGTTTCTAATTCTTGATTAGTTTGCGTGTTCGATCTTTCCGCTCCACGAATTGACTCCAGAAGCATGCAAGAGTTGGGGATAAAAAAACAGATGGCAGAGAATAAAGAATAGATGATAAAAGTAATCATCCTTTTTATTTAAATAAACAATAAACATTCTCTGCTGTTTTATATTGCCAAGTGCAATAAAATAGTGTGATTCAGCATCCAGTAAACCAATTAAATATAAGCCTTTATATGAGTCTCTCTATGCATGGAATGTCAAGTAGAAAAAGCAAGCGATGCGTCTTATGTTTCTTGCAGTTCTTAAAACACTTAAGATGAAATAAAGAAGTGTTTATGAGCAGTAAAGTCAAACAGCACCATCTAGAGTAACTCAAAATTCACGAACAGTAACCCCAAAAGGAAACTGTACCCTTGTTGTTTGGTGGCAAAGATCATGTTGAGACAACCACTGAATAAAACCAAAGTTATAAAAGTTTGACTGTCAGTCAGCTGTGAAAATGATTAATCATTTGCGTAAAAAAAAAAGGATCAATACCAGCAGCTCACTGTCTCCTGTGCAGCAAAGAATGTGAACCTTGATTTTAACGACAAGTGTGATGACGGTGGGGGGTTAATGACACACTACCCACCCAATACCACACACTGTGTGTGTGTGTGTGTCAATGTCAGAACAGCTGTGTGTCATAGACCTTGGTGCGCCTACTGGTGCTTCTGACTTCAGACATACTGTAAACCAAGATAGTTAAAGAATGTAACTGAACCAATATTTTCTTTTGGAAGGTTGTTTGTATGTTTTATGTGTTTGGTTACAGGCCTGTGAAAAACTAAGTTTACTTCGTGAGTCAGTAGCTTGTAGAACCACCTTTGGCAGCAATAAGTTGTAATGATTTTCTGTGTGGCTTTCACATCACTGTGGAGGACTTTTGGCCCACTCTTATTTACAGTGTTGCTTCAGTTCATTGAGGTTTGACTTTATTAATTCATGCACAGCTCTCTTAAAGAGGATTTCAATCAATTTAAAGTCTGAACTTTGACTCGGTCATTGCAAAACCTTTGTTCAATTCAGCCATTCTGTTTCGATTTGTTGCAGTGCTTAGGATCATTGTGCTGCTGCATGACTGAATTTTAGCCAATCTTTAGCTGCTGGATAGATAACAGCACACTCTAAAATACTTTGGCATGTTGAGGAGTTCACGGTCAACACAATAAACACAAGGTGCCAAGATCCCCATGCGAAACAAGCCTAAATGATCTCACTGTTGTGCTTGAATGAGATATTTGTGCTGAAACGCTGTGCTGCTCCAAATGTGGTGGAAACGACATTGTTCCAGAGGTCGTTTGGTTTGTTGAGATACAACAACTTTTGAAACCATTTATTACAGGGGTTTTTTCAAACTTACACTTATTTTACAGTCATTTTCTAACTGTGTCATGATCTTTACTTATAACATGCTGAGGAAAGTAGAGTCCGCCATGTACCTCTTAATTTTTTTGCTGCTTCTGTGAGCATTGCCTGGCCTGACCTTGGGATGTCTACTCCAGGGAAGACTGCGTTATTTATTTACCTGAATGCTTGTGTCTGCCAACAGCAAACTGCAAACATTTCTTCTTTTAGAGGTGCTCACACTTCCTGGTGATCAGTTAATCACGCCCATTTGATTAGCAGCACTGCATGCAGTCCTGTGATAACTCTCTTGTTTCCATGACTCTACATTCATAAGCTCATTTGTGTCTAAAAATGCAATATACAGATGGTAAGATGGCTGCACTTGCAAACAGACATACACACCAAAATCAAATGCATAACCTCAAATCAAGAGAAAATATGAATACCTGTTTCTTATATATAGGCTCCTGTGCAGGCCTTTTTTCTATTTACCTCATACAGCTGAGACTTGTTTCCTTCAGCCACTCTGCCTCCTGTTTCACACCTCCAGTCTTGCCACTTTCTATTTGCATTGTCTGATCAGGGTGCCGTATGAAAGTGAGGCACACACCTGTCACAGTCAAAGTCCGAAGCTGTCGTCTTTCAACATTTCAGTTCAGTTCGTCTCTAGCAGGCTGTATAGGTGTTTACTAGGTCAGTTTCCTTTTTAGACTGATGGATAACTAACTGGCTGGCTGATTGACTGCCCGGTTAGCCAATTGGTTATGTAACTGTGTGGCTTTCTAGCTGAATAAATACCTTCAGGGTAAATTTCTCCTGTCAGCCTTTTTCGTCCTTTGTCTCTCGCGTCCTTTCTCTCTTTCGCTCCCTCCTGCCCTCCAAGGCCAGAACTAAACAGCAGCTGCACCAGAGGTAGGAGTGTCAGAAAGTGCCACAACTGTGTTTCTCTCTGTTTTTAGGCAAGTTCCTAGAATAGAACAACGTTCTCAGTGTGTAGAGTGGAAGCTAAACCCCAGAGGCTACCCGTTTCACTGACATCCTCCATTCAGGAGCAGCGATACTTAAGTCTGATGTCACACACATGCACACACAAACATACATGCTAGATCTCCAAACAAAATGGATTGAAAGTGGGCGCCCTTGTATTCATAACTGACGACAGAGAAGCATGCATTTATAGATGGTACATCAATATTAACACACACTCTCACCAACACTTGTACACAAAAAAGCAACAGATTGTGCCAGATAAGATTTCCCTCTTCTTTGAATATTATTTATTGATAGACAGTAGGAGAAACCCAGTTTAAAATAGCTGCTATGTGATAGAAAAAACTTTAACAAAAGGATAGCTTTCTTTCCATCTGGCATCAACCGTCTATGGTAATATTTTCTGTATCCCAACGTTGACAAGAGACATTTTTAATGGTTTTGGTTAGGACTCTATAACAATGTTTTACAATTAAGGTAAATTTGAAAATCATCTGGGTCCATCCTTTGGGTCTACTTACTCACCAGCTTCTTTGTTTATGGTACATTTTATACATAGGTCTGTAAACCTGATACATATCCCTGTACATTTTATACATATCTCCGTACAATTTTTTTTTCTATACATATTATGTACATTGTTACCTGTATATACGAACAATACGATATCGGCTGCTTATGTATATAGGACCACTTTGTGTCTTCCTTTTATATTTTATTTCCCTTGCTGTAAGAGCTCTGTAACACCGTAATTTCTCATTTGTGGGATAATAAAGGTTTATTCTATTCTATTCTATTATTTATTACAGCATGGGGTTTTTCCACATTTACAAAGCAAGATACATAATAAAGCACAAAACAGAATATTAGTGTAGTATAAGATCCGTGGCCATATGCTTTGGAATGCAGCATTTACATGACAAAGAGTCCACATACAGAGCATATCATTTCTCTCGTGCTTGTGTTTTTAATGCCTAACCAGTAATGTGTCAACTTAACTAATGGGAGGTGTGTAATATACACACACACCCTTTCATGTGACACTGCAAACAAATGAACTAGCACAATATATTGCTGTTTAACTGTGACAAATAGTCTTACAGCCAAACTTAAGAATTTCCAGAAGAGCAGCTATCTTTAATTTCTTTTCTAAGAAATGAGACTCGGTCACACCCAATAGTGCTGTGCCAGCAAGTGTCCTTGTTTCATCTGTGTGAAAATGTAAACTTAAATAGGGATGCATTTACATGGCAGCGAATGGAGTAATGTAAACGTGGCCTTACCAGACCCCAATCACTAATACTTGTGTTGAAATGTTCATACCTTGCACACTAAATAAATGGGATTTTTACCCACTTATAACTGATCCGAATCAGTCTAAATAAATATGGTCATGCTAGCTATCTGTAATTTACAGGCTACTATCATGCCACATTACACCTGTTTCCTATAAGGAGGAAATGTGAAGTGTAGATGAGGAAGTGCTGGAGGACTGGATGTCAAGTCAAAAGCGCTGGAGAATTTTGAGACTGGAGAAACAAAACTCAGGTTTCAATTTTTTTTAATTATGCAGGACTCTGAGTTGGGCTAAATTTAGACATCAAAGTTGATATGAAAGGAAGAATAACAGAGCAAAAGAGAAAGAAAAGGGTGAGTGAAAGACGAGGAACACCTCATCTGTCAGTCCAAGAGGAAAAAAAAACTTTTGGATGATTTTTCAATAACTACTATAGTAATAGTAGCAAGAAATGTGATAAGTGATGATATTCAGAAAGAATGCAAGTTATTTTTCTTAAATAAGATTTAAGACCCTACAAAAAGAGACCTCGATTTCAGATGACCTATTTTTTAAAAGGATTAATATAAAGCCATAACTGAGGTATGATCATGATGTAAAGTATTTGCATTAAAATCTTTCTAAGGCCTGTTAGAATATGTGGTATTCAAAGTGTAGTTAAGTTAAACTAAAACATCAGTGTACATCTGTCCTGTTAGTAATCAGTGCTTTTTACATTTAATTAATTAATAATTTCATGTTGTTAAGAAACTAATTGATAAATTGTTGTATATTGAGGAAGAGTTGAAAGACCAAAATTAATCATAAAATTCTTCTTCTTCTTCTTATTGTTGTTATTATTATTATTATTATTATTATTACTGTTAATTTTGTTGCTATTATTTAGTTTTAAATTTCTTTGAATTATCTAAGGGAGTGTGGCTTTCATCATTTGTGCGTACACATAATTTCAAGCAGCTACGAATTCTTTCTGAAAGTCAGGATTTATACATTTGCGTGTTTGTTTGTATGCACAGATTAAGCTTTCCTTGTTTGTTTCAGCTTGTACCACGTGGCTTGTGTATGTGAAGATTTAGCCGCTGTATCAGATATGATGGCCGGGTCCCACCTCAGGATTTGTACTGACAGTTTTCTCTGGTATCATCCTGCCTCCAATTCTTCTGGAAGTAAAACCATGAAATTACACGACATAAAACCTTGTGAACCTCAGAGGCACACGAAAAGCACAGAAAACAAAGGGGAAGTCCATTTTACAGATGACAAATGGATAAACTCTAAAACTGTAAGAATGGCCCATATCTTCAGAAACGCCCTAGGTGCTTTTCCGATGTTAACAGCTCTTGTCATGTTACATTGCCCTTTGAAAGGTCACACACAGCAAATTGCCCTTGCAACGGTATGAAAAGGGCCAAACGAGCTTTGTCAGACTGACAAAGCAGGCAGCCACCACCCTCAGGTCATCATGCCTCTAATGTGACGCAGCAGTGGCGAGTTCTGCTGACTCTTAGAGATGAACGTGTGGGATGATGACTGACAGCTCGACCCTCCTGCTGCAGACTGCAATGTGGGAGGTCTTCCCTACTTCCTATGAGTCATATACATGCATCCATACAAGGGGCAACTGACCCTACGAGATGAAATGGGGATAATGAAATCCCACAAGTGATTTTACACACAGCTGGGCATAAAATCTGATCTACTTACCATGTACTGTGTGGTCTGACTCTGTTTTTTCTGTCTGCATGTATGGTCTTTATATTATAGTACATTATGCACCATATATTGGCACTAATGGTCTACATATTGATCTAATGACTGCTCAAGGTTGCCGCAAGAGATTTTAGCCAAATTTGCAGATTCCTCAGCTCTCTAGAGCCTTCTAGCTTCCTTTAAGAGATTGCTGCACTTGCAGGAGGCTTTTTTTTTAATCAATATATTTTAGCTTTTTGCAGCAAAAAGAATTCTGATTTACACCTGTTCACAATCATTGTCACCCAGATGGGCAATAAACAAAGTAAGAAACTAGCTGGTGAGGTAAGTAGAACACCTAACATTAGTACCTTAAGCCCTAGAAACATATTCTCATGAACATGTGGAGACCGAAAGCAGGAGAGTGATTTATGAGTAGAAAAGAACGTTAATAAATTAGATGTTGAATGGCAAAAAGCAACGAAGGCCAACTTTGATTCATGCATCCACACAGATGTCATCAAATACTTTTGCCCTTGATCATTGAGAGCATGAAACTATTCAGAGCTCAATGAAAGTATTTTCATTTTCTCTATATCAACAAATATCATGCTTTTCTTTTCTCCACATGCCCTGTGTACTGTCAGCCTTCATACAAGACATAGGGGTAAAACTCTTTTTTTTTTTTTTCATAGATCATCACCTCTTTACATAAAAGACTCAGCATCTGTGTGTTTTTTTTTAACTAACAATTTATTTTTATTTTTGTTTTGATGACATAATGTAAATCAGAAGGAAAGTGAGTGTATCCGGTCTTTAAGTTATGACGTGATGATTCCTGCTTCCGGGCCCAAACTACCCTACGTTTAATATGGCTGTTGAGTTTTTAACATGTTTTAATGCTTTGTATCTTGTTCTATTTAATCTCAAACCCCCCCTTAAAACAGTCAGTGATCACTGTCGCCCTCTCTCGATTTTTATTACCACTATTTATTTTAGGCTCAGTTTTTAAAACCGTACAATGTTACTACAGCCCAGCCAATGCTGCAGTATATTAATGACTAACCTCGTATTGTGGATCAATTATCTCAGTTTTTCTCCTGACTGAAGTTTGGTCCATTTAGAGCATCCTCCCATGTGTTTGCATTTGTCCCTAACCATCATCCCTAACTTTTATCAAGAGGAAAAATCATCCTGGCGCTTTTCTGTTTATAGCTGTGTCGTTAGTGAGCACGTAGCACATCGTTATATACCAGCTAGCTAAACTTTAGTAACCCTAAAACCTCACTGCTGTTTACTTTCCTGTCTTCATTAATGTTGGAAGTGACAGCAGAGCTGTATGTTTGAATTTTTCAGAAACCTCTCAGTCAGAACATGGTATATTATATTTAGGTGGAAAATAGCAAGCTAACTTCCTGCTAACTTCTAACTCTGTTAAATTTAATAAATTCTGTTTTCATGGATGCCTGGATGTTAAAATTAATTGTTATACCTGGTAGAGCAGCAACATTGATCATTTTATTACAGATGAAAGTTTTTCAACTCTCAGTGATGCTGCAGTGATCATTTGACTAAGGGACACTGCAGCAGAGTTTAGGCCCAGACACAGCTAATGACGTCAGACTTAAAGACCGGATAGGTAACAATTTGCTAGATCTGCTGTTACACTCAATTAGCATTTGTGTATTTTTTTTTGCCAGTATAATGGTTCCCCAGGGAACTGTTCTTTCATTGCATTTCTGATAAAAAATGTTTGACAATGTCCACATTTATATCTGCCTCGGGACCATTTGGTGATTAGTTATGAGGGTAGTTCAGTGCCTTATTCAGTGGCTGCATTATAAAATAAACGCCACCCTCTTGTTGTTTGTTTTGTCTTAATGCGTCATGCACTATGTGTGTGCTACCACAGCGATCCTTGAGACATGCATTTAATTGCAGCACTGGCATTTCCAGTTAATGAATCTATATTTTCTTTCTCTACCCAGTTATGAGAGATAAAACACCTTGTTGCTTTGGAGACAGGTGCACATATCCAGTTACATGCAGACACACTCACTCAACAGCCTTCCTGGCACACGCAAATGCAAAAAATTTGCACAACAGTAACACCTTGGACAGAAATTTAGGCTTTATAGCTACTGTCTGTTTGATTTCAAGCAATGGGCAACAACAAAAAAACTGTTTTCTGCATAGCTCACACCACCATGTTATAGTAACAGGAGCAATATTCATCATAAACAATTATATTACTTACATTGGCAAAGGGCAGTATGGTGCTGTGGTGGTTAGTACTGTTGCCTTTAGGATTCCTGGGTTTGAAACCCTCAGCTGGCTGGAGATTGTATGTTGTCCTGCATTTCAGCTTCCTTCAAAGACATGGTTGTTAGGCTATTTGGTGATTCTAAATTGTGAATGTGAGCACGAATGGCTGGATGTATTTTTTTGTGTAAACTCTGCTGCAATGGACTGCTCACCTGTCGAGAATGCCCCCGCCTCTTGCTCTGTGACAGCTGCTATAGTCTCCAGCCCCATCACGACCTTGAATTGGATAAGCGGAAGAAAATTGGATAGTACTGTACACTCTGAACACCCAGTTCATATTTTGTTACATCACTCAGAGATCATATTCACTGGTAAAATTAATTAATTAATTTAAAAAAAATGTGCAAGTTCAAAAAACAGCTGCAACCATGATGGTCACCTTAAAGCCTGAAAAGTTACATAAAGGCTAATTTTACATTATGGAGCCTTTCGGTAAAAAAACGGTCATAGATGTAATTCTGTCTATGTACATGGATTTAGGAATATTTTTAGAGCAGGTTTAGCATCATGTTGTGTTAGTACACAACGGTATGTTACTGAGTTGGTTGTTTGGTTCTGCTAATCTGGTCTTCAAGTATGATGTCATTAGCCGTTTCTGGGTCCAAAATCTACTTCAGGTCCCAAAGTCAAACTAACACTGTAGCATCACTGTTACAAAATGTCTAAATCCTTTTATCTTTAATAAAATCAGTGTTGCTGCTTTACCAGGTGTAACAAGTAAGTAAGTTTAACATCCAGGCATCCATGAAAACATAATTTATTAAATTTAACGGAGTTAGAAGTTAGCTGGAAGTTAGCTTGCTATTTTCTACCTAAACATGATATACCATGTTCTGACTGAGAGATTTCTGAAAAATTTCAAACGTATGGCTCTGCTATCACTTCCAACATAAAGGAAGACAGAAAACTCAACCTCAGTGACGTTTGTAGGGTTACTGAAGTTGGATTAGCTGGTATACAATGATGTGCTACGTGATCGCTAGTGACACAGCAATGTTAGCATAACATAAACAGTGAAGCTGGAGGATGAACGCTGACTTTTTTTCCACTCAATAAAAGTTAATGTGAGGGTTCCCGATGGTTAGGGACAAATGTAATCACATGGCAGGATGCTGTAAACGGACCAAACTTCAGTCAGGAGAACAACTGAGATAATCCATCCACAATACGAGGTTAGTCATTAATATACTACTGCATGAGTTTTAAAAAACTGAACTTTAAAATGAATAGTTTGTGAACGTGGAAAGAAATTTAATTGTCTCTTAGGTGATTAGGTTTTTTTCACTGTTGGCTAGCTGAACTCAAATGGGAAAATCCACCTTTTAGGTATAATGTGAGGGTTTGTCAGTCCAATGATACAGGTAAACTGGTGTTTCACTGGACTGACAAGCTGGAGTCAGACATGAGGAAAACCAATAAACTGATGAGAAAACTGAAAATTTACATTCATTTCATAAATCATCTCTACCTCTAAGGCGCTGTTTTGTTTGTTTTTGTTTTGCAATGGCACACATTAATTTATTTTTCCTTCAGACATGCTGATTGATATTAGGATTTCCAGTTGCTTTTTGGTTAGAAACTAAATTGTTCTCCCATAGGAGTTCAGTCTGGGTGGAGCTTTTTCTCCTCCCCTTACCTCATGTTGTGTATTTTCGCTGTTTATTCCTATCAGCCTACCTATCTGACCTGTGTCCCTATGTGATGTCTGTGTATGTTTGGTCGGAAGGTTCCTTTGTAAGTGCCCGTGCGCGGCATGCTGCCTGCTGTAACCATAATTTCCTTCGGGATTAATAAAGTATGTCTTATCTTATCTTATCTTAAATTGTGTTTGTGGTGTGATGCTCATCTAGTAAACTGTTTGGGTCTGTGTCTGTCTGGGGCCTGAATCTCCTTCATGCCTGCTTCATGTCCTGGGGAGCAGGGCTATGGCTCTCCACACCTACCTACTATTAGACAGCTACATAGGGAAACCTTGTGAATTTTTTTCTTCCCCGCTCCTTTTCTTGAGCTTTTTCCCCCAACTTCTCTTGTCTTCAATTTCTTTCTCCTTTCCTCCGATCCTGTCTATTTCAATTGTAGTAACTTAAAATCAAAAAATATAATAAAGATCAAACAAACTATCACAATTAAGTTGACCAGTGTGGCAAAGCTATAATAATCACTTGGGAAAATAAACATTTTGGGCATTTTTTTTTTTGGCCATCAGACAATAATTCTGATTGCTAAAGTGCCAGATGGGACAGGTCAAAATAAATAAAAGAAAACGCTATATGGGTGTTTTTGGGAAAAGAAAGACTATATTACTGCATGTAATTACATTTTGCTAACATTGGCTGGTTGAACTCCTTAGCTGATTCCAGCTTGTTAGTTCACTTTATTTCACTTTATTCCATTGAGTTATGTTTTTTATTAATACTTAGCTACTATAAACTACTCTATTAGCAGCAACCAACCAATCAAACTGGTGATGTCTGTTCTGGCACAAGTACAAAACGTGGTCTAACGTGTTCCTTAAACTTTAAACAGGTTTTTATCTTAAATCCAGCTTCACAGTCAGTTTTAAATCATTGGATTTTTCAGGATAGGATTCCATGGTGTAAATAAGCCTTTATAAATATAGTGTTTTATGTCTACTTTAAAGGGAATGGTGATGATAAATCAATTCAAAAGTGTGATCTCTTCTAGGATGAAAATACCTCCCTTCCATAGATACAGCCCTATCATCTGTGATCTTTTGTGTGCTCCTAACGCTCAAATTCACACACATAGTAGTCATCCATGCCCCCTCTTCACTCCTACTTCAACACACACACACACACTGATCCCATCCCATCCCTTATAACTGGTCCAGATACATGTGCATAATTCTTCCTAGTGAGCAAAAAAGCAATAAAACAAGCACGTGAAGTTATACATGAGAATCCATAAATAGCTTTTAACCCAAAGCAATGTTCTCACACATCATATGGCTTCCACAGCCTGCAAATCACATGGCTGCAAACTTGATTCGAAGCTGGCCACATGGAATGTGTGTAATTGACTATTAAAAGGTCATACAACATCACAGCTGGAGTCAAATCTATGAGGTTTTTTTTATTTATTTAAAAAAAAAAAGGTTTTCTACTGTGAGGATGCAATATTTGTAAAGTGGTTTAAGCAATCTTAAAAGTTTTTATACTGTATTGTTTATTTTATTAGACCAATTTGAATATTACAACACTGTACTAGGATATGTTAGGTCAAGCAGGGCAAGCGCTGCTTTTATTGTGAAAAATATAGACATAACTTACAACTTACCAAAGTCAAGGCAGTCTCTCTTTTTGGGTATAAAATTGTTTTATGTCATAATATTTCTTGCCCATTTGCATCCATCCTTTAAATTATTGCCATCTTGTGGGATACATTTGGCTTTTGTCTCTGGAAGCAGACTTCTCTGTGATGCATAAGCATCCCAGTCGAATCTGTAGTGTCTTTTATTAATCGTGGGTTTGTCCATGTCTTGGTAACAATGGCTTGAGCTTATCAAGCTTTTTCATGTTGTTGCATGGATAAACTGATGGGAGATGCCGCTGGCTCTGCTTTCAGTGCTTTGAGATCATTTGACATCTGTTTGTTGTGTGGGTCCTACTTTCTTCAACAGCCTAAGGGCATGCACTGGATTAGTTTAATTGATTAGTCTAAGATGGCATTAGGTTTTAATGTGAGCATGAATGATGTGTCTCTATGTGTTAGTCCTTGTACCATTCCTTTTGCCTTATGTCAGCTCTAGTCCCTCTATGACCCTGAATCAAATAAGTGAAAGAAGATGGATAGGTGGATTGTTAATCAATGTGTAGGTATGTTCTTATGGGCCCATTAAAATCTACTTTTAGAGATATGTAAATAGAGACCTTTATCTTAGCTTGTTTTGATGTTGAAGTCACCACACTACACTGCGTGTTATAGGTAGCACATAATCAAACCAAAGTCATTAAGCATGTATGCAAGCATTTAGTGAGTTAAAAAGACTCATAGTGACTCGTATTATGTTTGTGAGATTTATTTGTATGAATGAACACAGGCCTGGGAAAGCCTTTGGACCACTTGTTATCACTGACAGAAGATATCTTTTAGATAAAGTGCATGGATACAGAAAATCCAGACTTTGTTCCCTCCTTGTTTACTTTGAAGACAGTGTATGGTAATTAGTAATTTATAGCAGCATATTGTTTATCATTGCACCTTTTAAAGCCCCTTTAACCTACCTTTATACATTTGTAGCTAGAATAAAAAAAATCAATCAGATCTTGCTATTAAATGCCCTCGACCTAACTCTGAAACTTAAAATTGTATGTATAAGATGATTTACATTTATAGAAACTACGTTTTTCTACAATATGAAACAAGCTGTACAAAAGTGTACAAACATGAAAATGAGCCTCTACCCTACTAAGCTTTAGCTAAGTACTCTAATGTTATAAAAACCAGTATAGTAATCTGAAGAATATATAAAAAATCTGGTGGCACTCAGTAACTAAAAATTTCTTTAAATTAATCAAATAATTATATTTATTTTTTAAATATATGTATAGTTGCCTGGAGTGTAACCATTATTCTGTTTCTGTGTTCTGGAGAATACAGATACCGCATGAAACATGTCTGCCAAAAGCTTATCACCTCGTGTTCATATTGGGTCTGTGACAGGGAGCGAGGCAAGAGAAGAGAAGATGAGGCAACAGGAGCAATAACAACTATGTGTGTGACTCTGTGTGACACAGGGAGAGTGTGTGTGTTATATGTGTGTTTGGTTAGTGTGCACAAGGTGGAGGAAAAAATGAGAGAAGCCAGTGCAGGAGCACTTTATTTGAACTATAATGTCAGACTTTATCACTTTGACATTAATTTGTAAGCTGGAAAGATGCCACTGTGGTGCCAGGCTCGGGTGCATGGTCATGTGTCTCTGAGTGTTTGTTAAAGCACATAAAGCAAAACGTCTGTGACAACTCAGCTAGTTATAATTAATTGAATGGAGGACATCGCACTGGTAGTGTGCTCAGACTCTTTCTCTTTGTCCACATAAGCTCAAGGCTTCCCTCTGCTGTAAACATACACACAACCCCAGCACTTAGATGCAAACAGGTGGTGGAGCAATACCAGCAATATAGTGTGTTTTCTTCTCATCGGGCATTTGCATTTTCAAAAATCATTTACACTCAACTCCCTTTTTTTTTTTTTTTAATACTCCATTTAGACTATTTCTCCTCCATATAAAAGACTCCAATTATCAGCAGCTTATCTTATAGAAAAATACCACCCTTTCTTTATTTTAGACAACTGACAAATACATTTTAATTGCTACTATTTTAAGGGCAATTTAAAGCAGCATTTTTTTGGAAAGGCTCTGGATGGGGCTACTTCTGATTAAAATTATCACTGCAGTGACACCTGGTGGATAAAAGCTGGAACAGGCTCTTCACCTTCCTTCAAAGTCTCATTTGCTTCTTCTCCATTCTACTTGTCTCTGCTTTTGCTAATGAGGTAAATAAGCAGGCGACATTTGTGTGGGCTGTAGAATTGAAGTTTGAGACCTTCCCTCTCTTGTTGCACTGAAAGAATTTAGTCGTGGGAAAGGTTTTCAGGCTTACATCCATCTAAATCTAAACAGACAATCTCTTACTATATTTTTGATTTCATTCTTAAAATAAGGAGTACCTTTAGTTGCAGCACTATGCTGTTATTGCATATATTTGAGTACTTTTAGCTGGCCTAGTTTAAATCCTTCAAAATGCAATTTTATTAAAATAGCATCACAACTGTTATTAAAGGTTCCCTGGAACACATTCTGTAAACATGCTCTGTATACTTATTTGTTAATTTCAGAAGTAATACCACTAAATCAGCAAAGCTTTATGTTTTTACTTGAGTAAATCCTAACCACTTTACCACAGCTGCTCAGCATTTGCATGAGAAACTCCATTTCCCGCCAATCAAACCTACATCAGCATCGGTCTCTTGTATTCCTTTCCAAGTGCTGCATCGAGAGCACCAGTGAAACTTACCATGCCATTGTGGTTTCAGATAAACAAGTATAACATTTCCATTAGCAGGTTATTCATAACATGAAAGACACAGTGCAAGCGGTATAAATCGCCACTTACCCGTGCTTTCAGAAGCTTCTTTGAGGCTTGATTTTACAGTAGCAGAGAGATGCATTTAAGCGTGACTATAACTGAGTAGCATAAAATATAACGTTGAGCTGCAGATCCTTTTAGTTTATAAGCCTCATTAGAGTCTCACTCTTACTGCTGTATGTGTGAACAATGTTGACTAAGTAATTTCATAAAATTTCCATAGTGACTACCCATCGCGAAAATGCAACTCTGTATGTGTGGGAAATGGGACACCAACAGAGAAAGACAAACTGCCTGATAAGTACAAGTGTTTCATTTCATGTAAAGTTCCTACTGCAATTGAAGTCGTCGTGCTGTATATGGAACAGCCTCAAGAGTCAAACAGCATTAAGCCCATTCATTTACGAACTGGGTTGAGCCAATTTAGAAATGCTGCAAACATAAAACTTGTAAGTTTTCCTCAGGAGGTTTCATAATGACACAAATACATAAGTTTAAGCCAATTAACACCAGTATGCAAAATTAAATCCATGATTCCTGGAGTGATTCATGTTAGAGTACAGTTCTCAGTGATTATTGTATTTTCTGTTGGAAATATACTGACCCCCATTCAAACTTTTGACTGTGTTATTTTTTGTTTGTTTGAACTTATATGACAGTTAAACAAAGACTTAAAATATGGGATCCGTGAAACAGAAAAAGGCCGCGTGCATGCGTGAGTGCATGTGTGTTCATGTCCAGTGTCATTTTTAGAAGCCTTGGCCATCCTCCTCTTCTGCTGGGCTGCTGCAGGGAATATCCCTGCATCTGCTTCTGCGTTGCTCTCGAGGGATACCTCCAAACACTACTCACACAAGGACACACAGACAGACTTCTTATGTCCTTGTCTCTACATGGAAGCTCACAGAGGCTTTCTCGTTGTTCATGGATGTCACTGCCTAAGGCTTTAATAGTACACCATCGCTAAGTGAGAATCTTAAATGCTGTTTTGTTTTTGTTCTTTTTATTGTTATTGCTTTGCACTGATTAACAATACTGTTAAAAACACATTTACATTTCTCAAACATGCAGGGCAGTTTGTCCAGCTGTGAGCTGCTGGTTCCAGTCTTTGTGGCTTATGCTTAGAA
>VUQR01023113.1:0-14414 GCA_015108515.1 Hemichromis elongatus | reverse complement strand
CCCCTTTTTTTGGCTTTTTTTTAAAAAAAAAAAATTTTTTACCCCCCCCCCCCCCCCCGAGCATTAAAGATTGTTGTGCTCATTTTGTCCTGACACATTAACTGAAATGAGTAAAGAAAATCAACAGCCTATTTATTCAAGATAATTCATAATTTTATTGGGGGGTTATATTGGCTGGGTCTGATTATTGGGGGGGGGGGTCATAACCCCCATTAACCCCCCTGGAAATTACGCCCCTGATCCTGCATCTCTACATCCCTAAGGAAAAGAGTTCAAAAGCTTTGGGACACCACAAAAGTTTCACTGTTCCTTGATTTATTAAAAAAAACACCTGTACAAGTGTGTATATTTTTGAAGTTAGTAAGTGGAAAAGATTCAAACCTGGTTTTTAGAAAAGTACTGCAAATGATGAATATTCAATGCTTGTTCAGTATTGTCTCTAAATATGTCACTTCCCAACTTGGTGAATGTATTTTATGTGCATTTTAGTTTACTGTGTAAAACTGTACTTTATGCATATTTAGGTTGCAATGTGACCTCCTTACACTCAGTTCTTTTCCCCATGTTGCTATTTTACAAACAGCCACCAGAGGGGGCAGGAGACATGCACAAGCCCTGGAACCACACACTCTCTTAATCACATGTTGTCTTTAAGTAACAAACAAAACCACAAATATGCCCAATCATTGTCAGATGAACAGCAACTAAAAAAGACAAAACGCAATCGCCAGTCCTAATGACAACCTTCCAAACTAAAGGACCACCAATTATGAATTCTCCGCCACTAAAATCCAACACGTCTCCAGTAATTAGTACAAACATGATATTTCACAAATGATTCTGGGTCTCTCCTGAAAATCTGCACTTCATTAAGCTGATTGCTTGCCTGTGTAAACTACTTCTTTGGTTGCCACTTCCCCTCAGCCTGTCTGCCTGGCCTCACAGCCTTGTTCTGATTAAAGAGGAACCTCATAAAAACACCACTGCATATAAGCGATTTCCTCATCACATCAAAGTCACACGGAAGTTGTAAGCTGCTTTTACAATTGCAACAATGCACAGGACCCACGCACCATCAAAGCCACTCTATAAAAACTGGCACTAATCTGGACGGGTCTGGTAAAAAAGTGGCTAATTCAAGCCTAACTCAGCAGTGATCAGTCACATTAAGTTTATTAAGGCACCAAGTAGGATAAGAGCTGTAACATATAAGGTAATTGCTCAATTAGATGAGTCATAAATGAGTGATCAAGCTAATATAATTTTGACATTCGACACTTCTTCCATAAGCAAACAAAGTTTACCATTGATTGCTTCAACAACACTTTCTGGTGAGCTTCAGAAACATAAAATCAATATAACATAATAGAAAATGATATGCAACGGCTACGGATCCTAGATTCTCAACTCCCAAAACTTATGTTTTTATGCTACTGTTGTAAAACTTAAAAGCCTCAATATCGGTCATCAGCGCGCCGTCACGGACAAAACAACACATAATTCTTGAAAATCCATCTGAGCTTTATAACGGGAAAGAAAAGTTTGACAAGTGCGGTAAGAGACAGCTCAGTCATAACGGGAACTCTCTGTGAAGTTGGATAATTTATGGGTGTCATTTATGGTTTGTCAAACATTGCCTTGAACTGACCACTGTCTGATGGGAAACACAGACATGGGATTAAACCACACAAACACACACACACACACAGAAAGCAGCTGCATCTGAAAAGTGCTGAAGAAGAAGAACAAAACAGCTATTTGGTTTCACTTACATACTACTTGAGCTTTTTTTTGAGATGTCTTGAATGAACATTTGCTACTTTTTTTAAGACATAAAATTGAATTTCATTTAAAGGAAACAGTCTGTGAGCCTTTAATAGTTTGGTTCATATGAATGGAAAAAAAAAGAAACGAAAAAATATATATATATATAAACTGCATAGCACACTGCAGGCCCTTTCAAAGGGAGAAGAACAATATAAATACATACTCGGTTAGAAATTTTGTACCATGTTCTTATAATCATAAATACACAATTCATACATTTCCAGCATTGCATTTTAAAGAGAATAAATATGTCTATGCTCTGTAAATGTCTCGTAAAGAAATTAGGGTTTTAATGAAAATACTTTTATTGCTACAGGAGAAAACATCAACAAGACTGTAATTACAATAGTATACAGTTAGAGGGATAAATCTTACTGCTTAAAAGACACCAAAAACCTGAATTTGAATTTTAAAAAAATGATTTTTTTTAAAAAAGATAACAAGTTGCCTGAGTTGCTGAAAGACCCACTCATCCATGCAAAGTGTCTTGAGTTTAAGGCCCCAGGTGCTTTATCTGATAAGTAGTAAAACTTAATTGGAAAGTCTGTGTTATGGTTCCCAGTGCAAGTCCTCGCCCTGCTCAATTATTGCAGAAGTAAACAACTGGAGGTTATAAAGAGCTGGACAGTAACACCCCTCCTCGCATAGACAAGTCGTGTAAACAGGCAGTCCAAAGGGGCAAGGGAGGAAGTTTCTCTTATCCTCACTGTTGGGAAAATAGATCTTTAAACAGATTCTGAAGTGCTCAGAAAGTTATTACAATCACTTCTCGTGCGGTAGAAACTGTATAACATACACAGAGATTTTGGAGCATATTTCCTCCGTGTCCATTTTTTGAAGTCCTTTATTTGCTGATATTTCCGTTTTTATAAGTGGTACATGCTGTAGCCCAGAGGAGCAGCGTACACTCCTAAAGGGGAAATAGGCAGGAAGGGTCTGTGGTGGTGATAGGCAGAGGAGTATGACTGTCCATATAGTGACATGGCACCCAGTGACAGTGGTAACCTAAAGCCGGGGTGTAAAGCTCCAGCAGCAACAGCCGCCACTGCGGCTGTCTTGGCGTCAGCGGCCATCTTGAGTTTCTCCAGCTCGGCCTCCTGGAGCCTCTTGGCTTTGGCCCGGCGATTCTGGAACCAGATCTTCACCTGAGTCTCTGTGAGAGTTAAAGAGGAGGAGAACTCGGCTCGCTCAGCGATGGACAGGTATTGCTTCTGCCTGAATTTCCTCTCCAGAGCGAGGAGCTGTGATGTGGTGAAGGGTGTGCGGGGCTTCCGGTTGGTCTTGTGTTTCCTCAGCTGACAGGCAGGGCTGAGGTGACCTGGGAGAAGAAACGATTATGATTTAAGGAGGGTGATTAATTCATTTGATTATCCCCAAATTTGATTTGGATGTAAAAACTGAGCAGTTGGCTACAGCCTACCAACCCTAGCCAAATAGATTGCAGTATTTACACTTTAGCCTACTTAATGCTTTTCAGTAAACAACTACTTAACAGAATGCATCTTTGCAGCACAGCTTGCAAAAAACTACTTTTCATTATTTAGTGAAAAAACTGAAATCTTCTGCGGGAGACTGCATAATGACGAAATTAGCTATAAATCACACTTTTGTGGGGTTTAATATGAGAGGAGAAACTTACGAGGTTGTGTGGAAAAGGCGCTGGTAGTTACCCACGGTGCGCAGTCCTCTGACTCGGATGTTTCAGACTTCACCGGCGACGAAGGGGCAGCAGTTAAACTCTTTCGGCTTCCCCCGGGAGGGGTGCACGTCTCCCGGCTTACATACAATGAGTTTAAACCCGTGGGGGACACCGCCACCGAACTTTCCTTCGGTGTAAAGCAGCCGGACTCTCCGCTGCGGCTGTGCGTCTTTCTCCCGGACATGAGCGCCTCCACGCTGAAGGGGTGATGCCGACGCACCACGGGAGATGCCTTCTCTTCCCCCGACTCCTCTGTCAAGTCCGCACGACTGCTGTCCTCCTCAGAAGAACTGCATCCCAAGTCGTTAAAACTCTCCTTGGAGGCCATCTCCATCCTCCGGGTCTCCTCCGTAAAACAGGTGAACTCCACGGAAACAAACCGGTAAGTTTACCCAGATGTAAGTCGCTCCTACGAGCGGACTGTTCAGCTGTCAAGTTGCGTGTGAGAGTGAGTATGAAGGCTCAGCATGTTGACACAGCTCAACTTGGACCAATCACAGCAGCCCAAAATGTTTATGGGCGACCACGTGCTGCTTTCAGGTACAACATAGAAAACTCACGTTACTTGGGTTTATTTGCACAAATAACAATTATGATTATTAGGCGTTAGTTAGTCCTCTGACATTCCCAAATAAATATAAAACACGTTTTTCTTCTTTTTTTCCCTTTTTTTTTTAATTTCGAATAATCAGAAGCTTTAATTTTCCCGTATCTGTTGTTTGCTAACCGAATGAATTTTTCCACCTTGTCTGCAAAAACAATAGCTCTGCAGCATTATCACATGTTAAGCTTCAGTAATGGATTAGCTCTAACTCTAACCCCATGAGAGTTCATGTGTAAACACGGGCCCCATGCAGATAATTATGGAGGGTTATACCCGGAGATGAAACACTGATCCCTTTCTTCTTCATCTCTCTCGCTCTCCGATTTGTTTGATGTTTCTCGTATTGGGACTTTCCGATGTATCCGACGTTTCTGTTGTGCGGTATGTCAGTCCAGGCTTTATAGAAACGTGTCACATTGAGATTTCTAGGGATTTTACTTAACTAAATTGTCGATTTACTGATGCTAAACCCTCAGCAAAGTCTAGCTTGTGTGTGAAGCGCGATTGCACACAGATTAGATTAGACGCTCACGTGTTTCTCTCCGTGTCTTTAACCGACACATTCGTCTTCTTGTCCGAAGATTTGATCCCATTCATTCTGCAAATTGGACATGAAGTAACTCATTGTCAACGTCTACGAAGAAACTCAGTAGGCTTTTTCTATGGAGAATTTAATGTTTTACCAGAGAGTCCATGAGTCCCAAAACTTTACACTTGTTCCAGACATTTATCTGAAGACTGTCTTACTGTCCTGATGGTGGTTAGCTTAAAGGATGGTGCACTTATCTTATGATCCTTTTTCCACAGGCATGCTTGCTTTAATTATTTATTATTTGTCGACTACTTGCACATATTTAACACCCAACAGTCCTACCACTAAATGATATTTAATCACTATGTTGTATCACATTGATTCATTCATGCACTGCTATATCTAGGCTTTGGAAGCAATGCCATAAAGGCCAGTGCAGAACTGTTAAAACCTCTTTGTCCTGTGGGAATAAGTTTCAATTTACATTATTTTTTGTCATACTTGCTCTTGCATCTTTAATTTCTCTTGCCCAAAAAGCCCCGTCTGCTCAGACTGGTGAGATAGTTCAGCAACAACAAAAAAAAAAAAATGTTTTAAACAGATAGCATACAGGTTTTTGAGCTGTTTTGTTTCAATGTTTGGTCTCACAAATTGTGTGCAGCGTCATCATTACTGCTTTCAAGATTACTTGAACTGTGACCACATCTTCCTCCACCAAGGCAAGAGCTGAAATGCCTTTTCAGTGCCATTTGTCTATCTGTCAGCAAGATTACACAAAACCTACCAAACCCAGTTTCATGAAACTTCACACACACACGCCAGGCCTGTGGGAAGGCAATCAAACCCAAGAGTAACGTTAAGCCATTGCTGGAGACATTATCATCGAAAAAGGTAGTTCGCTGAGTGTTCAGTTCTTTTGGAGCCAGCGGTGAATAAAAACACTTGTGTTCAGCCTTGCAGGCAACAACAGAACATTTATTGTTCTTCGTTCGTGGATGAGGCATTTCTTGCATTTGATTTATCAAGAGCAGCTCTGCGGAGTAAATACAAATGGCAGACTGTAGGGCAGCTGCTCATTCTTTCTTTAGAGGGGTCTCAAACTAGCTGCTGATTGGCGTTATGCCAGTGTGTTGCTGACACATTCACAGAAGAAAAGCCTAGACTGCAAACCAGGGCGTTTTAAGCAGTTCAGCAGCACTGTTTTCTGTGGGAGAGAATAATTGCATTTGGCATGGCCTTTGGGCTTTGTAACTTTCAACAATGTTTGGTAGTTACAGCAAAAATAAACAAACAAACAAAAAACAACAACAACTATATACTGCATTAAAATAAAGTGGGAAACCCCCAGAAAGCTTATAGGCTCTTTGCAGTACAGATAGTGCTTTAAAAGAAAAAGGCGCTTCTTTTTCAAACCTCCCTGGGGAGAGATTAATAAACAGCAAATAGCATAATTTATTTCAGCACTTTAACATGTAGCTAGCAGGCTTGACTAGCTTGTATGTCAGCCTTGCGGAACAGGACTCCGTTCCCAGGAGGTTGCCACTGCTGTCTTATTAAAGTGGGGTTATTTCACAGACAATCAGAGGTTTGTGAAGGCGCCAGTGAGCGGCCAGATGAAAGGGCCGACTCCTCAGGGGAGAAACTGTTGCCTTTTTTGCAGCTCTGTTCAGGATCCACCTCCTTCCTCCTCCACCTCCCTCTCTCTCTCTCTCTCCCCTGCAGGCACCTTGTCATTCAGTCATATAACTCATTCTTGGCTCACTGTCGTTGGCATGTTACCTCCTTTTGCATCTCCAGTCTTCTCTCTAACTCTCTTTAATACTTGCAATCCTTCATTAATGTGTCATTGCATCTATTTCTTTCGTTCTTATTTTCTTTCTTTCTGCATTCTGCCCATTGTGCATTTCTTTGCTTCCTTCTTGCTATATTTGCTCTCACACAGCTGTAAAGACCGCATCTCCATCCAACACATGAAAACTTGCTAAAAGAGGCAGTATTCTGGCCGTTTGAGTTGGGTACACCGCATAGATTGACACACAAGCCAACAAGGATTTAACTATCTTTCAACCTGCCTTAAAGAAATAATTGATTTGTAATAAAGGAACCTCTGGCACTAATTAAATCAATTATTTAAAATATGACCCATGTGAGAGCAGTACAAGCTGCATCCTGTCACACTCCACCCAAACAAAGTAATATCAGCTGTTAAGTAATAATCTCTTTTATGTGCTTTTTAATTAGCAAATTTATGGGCATATATATATATTTATTTATATATATATTTATTTATATATATATTTATTTATATATATATTACATTCATTTATGGTTTAGACATGCAAATTGCTGTGTTACCACAGATCTAAAGAGGATTTCACAAGAAAAGTAGAAGGAGGAATAAAGGAAGGAAGGAAGGAAGGAAGAAGAGGAGGGGTAAAAATAAGAGGGGTGCTCTTCTGGGTGTGGCAAAATTACCCACACGTCCCACTTCCTTTTTTCCATAATATCATTTAAGCTTGATAACAGCGAAAGCAATTTGTCTGAGCATGTTTGTGCGTGTGCGTTTACTGTGTGGAGCTCTGTACAGTATGCGTGTGTGTCTGTGTGTATCTGTCAGAGAAGCTTGAGAGGCCTGTGGTTGTGCGAGTCGGGCACACCTCAGAGCATTGTAATTACAGCAGAAGCTTTGAAGAGGTGGAATGTTTGGTTGGGATAATCAGCAGGCTGGGCTGCACTCACACACTATTTACATTCCCAATAAATCACTCATTCTTGTTATAATGTTAGCAAATTTTATTATCTGTTCTGAAGCAGAGTTGGTAAATTAATATGTTAGAGGGTAAAATGGCATCACTGTTTTTATAGTACTGTGTATGCAAACAGGACCCAGTTGGGATCAAAGCACTGTATGATATGCTAGTCAAAATATTCCTTTAATTTCATTTTAGCTTTTTAGCATCCTCTTTTTAATCCAGTTTTCTTGGATCATTGGCTTCTTTTTGCATGCAGAAACTTGAACAACAGATGGGCGGTTAAGGTGTTGATGTTAAGGTTGTCCACTCTAATGACATCATCCAGCTTTAAAAAAAAAGGGGGTATAAAGCAGTTTGAAGCCTGAGCTTTTGGCTCATAGGGATTACTTGTACATACCTTTTACATTTATTAATTAAACACATTAAATTAGCAGATTTTATCAACCAGAGATTTTCTGTAATATTTCATAAATATGTGCCTAACTGAGGAAAACTAAAAGCAGAAACTTATCAGTTTATTTATGCTGCTATGTAACATTAAAATTTTATATATGACTCTCCAAGTAGTAATTATTATATTGACTATCTGGTGCATTTCTGGGGGTTATCACTCATTAAACTCAATATGGATTCTCTAGAGCGAAATTGTGTTCCACAGTTATGCAATGTGTCAGTCTTTAAAGTTTGATAGAAGCTCTGATTTGTTTGAAGAGATTTTATGCTAATCCAACCATCCATTTTCTTAACTGCTTATCCACTTCAGGGTTGGGGTGAGGTGCTGGATCTTCTCCCAGCTGCCATAGGGTGTCAGGCAGGGTACAGCCTAAATGGGTCACCAGTCTATCAGAGGGCTAACAGAGCGACAGACAAGAATGGTCAGTTTAGAATCACCAATTAAACTAACCTACAGGCACAGCGTTAGCATGGAAACTCCAGCAGATTCAAACTCAGGAATGTTCTTGTTGTGATGTCAGTGCTAGCTACTGAACCTCAATGCCACCCATTAACAGCATAAAATTCTAATAAATTAAATTTTATCAAACAACTTAAGTGATGTTTAAAGTTAACAACAATCCGTCAACTTCACAAAGTCAGACGCATGCATAGGCATGCATACACAAAAACAGATACAGCCCTGTACACACAGTTAAGTGACATTCTTCTCGGTAACACAAGCAACTTGTCAAACCAGTGGGACATGTAATAAACTGACTCATGCACGCTCAAGCTAATCACATTGTTTTTATTATCTTGGTTATCTTTGTACTGTCACTCATCTCATCTCTGTATCAATCATCCACTCCTCCTCACTTTGCTCTCTCTCTCTCCTTCTCTCTCGCTCTCTCACCGTGCTTCCCAAGCCCTCAGAGCCACCGCCTGTAATGTGCCTAAATGACTACCTTCAATGCTACAATGGCGCCAGAGCCAATTAGCTGTTAACACGGGAGACAGATCTATTCAGCAGCCAGAAAATGAGGCCTCCTGTAACGTGAAAGATTGATGCCCACTTTGCTAATGACAAGAGAAGGAGGTAATCTGTTGCTTGGCTCAATCCTGGGCTATGTTACAGGATAGTCAGCTGATGATTGCGAGCATGCAGGGGAGGGCTCTCAAGAAAGTAGCCGTGGACTATAGGTCACTGTAGGGGTTGAACAAAATGTTGAAACGATATATTGTTATTTAGTATTGTACAGTATCTCTCTCACACACACGTGTTATAGATATTATACAATATGAAATCAGAGGAATATGTCAGCTACAAGAGATCAAACAAGTTACTGTTTTATCTCTTTTTCTTCTACAGTAGAATGTATTGGGATATTGGTGGAAATATTAAAAGTCAAGAAAAGATTGCCTCATAACAAAAGAAACGTGTCATTGAAATGCAGTTAGCAAGGCATCCTTTGAAGGTGATAATTGCTTGGGAAGCAGCCAAATGCAATTATATTTTTGGAACTCTTCTTTGCTCTTTGATGAACACTACCTGTGCACTAACGTCAGTTCATAGTTTCACCCTAACCCATCATTATCAGGCCTTATTTTCATTTTATTACTATTTTGTTGGCTGCATTCAAGCCTGACTTTGTCCTAACCTTTCCTTGAACCCAACTGAAAATGTGCAAAAAGGCTGGCATATATTTCACCATGCATGTATACTCATTTAATGCACTTTTGTTGTGCATTTCTTAAGCCACTGAGCTCACTGTTGTCTTTTCAGTTACAATAACTAGCATAAACATAAATACAAAGACAAGTAGCTTAACATTAATCAAGTAAAATGTGACTTTTTATGCAGACTTTGGAAACTCAGAAGCAGAAATAAGAGGCATCATCAGACTTTTATTGTATGACTCAGTGGGCATCGCGGGCCTCATGACTTTATTTTCCATGACAAACTCCTAACCTCCGTAGAGAGGGAAAGAAACTAGCCAGGGGCCATTTGTTCCCTGTACGACTGTGTAGATTCCCTGTGACACCCTATATCTTAATCAGTTTTGACAGGTAGAATTTATGATGAGGCCATCGTGTAAATCACAAGGAGGCTTGTTATTATGGAAAGGCACTGAAATGGTATAACTGTTTTTAAGTGGCATTCAAAGGGCAAGTGTCCCTGTATTTCTCTGTGTGTGCTGCATGTGATCGTGTGAACATGCACAGTATTCTGGGAAGTTTTCCAGAGATTGGGGAAATCCACCTTTCACACAACAAACAACTTGAACCACAAAAACAAATCTCCCTAAAAGAATTTTTTGTCTCATTACAACAAATAACATTTCATGGTAGAAAAGCCACAACTTTCCCAGCTGTTACGACTGAGTTACACGCAGTCTTCTGGATTATATGAGAATGAAATCTGCTTACACACAAGACAAACTTAGTGGTACAAACTTAATTTATCTGCGCAGCAAAAAAAAAAAAAAGGAAAGGAAAGGGGGAGAGGTTTTTGGTGCTTGTGACTGGACAAAATACCACAAATGCGATCCGAATTATACTTCTGCACCCAAAGACATGAGGAATATTTAGGAGTTAGGGTCACATGCATTGACCCTAAAACTTGCAAAGCATGTCACAAGCCTAGTATTTAATTGGCATTTAACATCTTTGGTTTCAGTGAAATAGATTACAGTTGTGGTAAAAAGAAAGCATGCCTTCTTTTTATTCTAAAGTTTTACGCACATAATAAAAATCATGTGGTCGTTAGCAGGTCCTAAAATTAGTCAAGTACTGCCTCAAATAAACTTACAAAACATACCATATTACAGCATGTCATTATTTATTTAGCAAAAATTAAACCAAAATCCTTCAGTAACAATTAGCTATAAGTACTACAGCAGCCAGATGTTGATTAAGAATGTTAAGAACTCACTGCACAGCAGCAAACCTATAACAGAATGAGTGAAAAAAGGAAACAATCAAGGTGTAGCAATAGCCCAAAGTAAAGGCATCCTGCCGAATGACATGCTGTAAGATCTGTGTATAAACAAATGCCCTCAAACCTCAATAAGTTAAAGCAATGTTGCAAAGAAGAGTGGGCCAAAATTACTCTACAACAAGTTGAGAGACTAGCAAAGTCAATGATCACTTCAAGCTATTGCCTCTAAAGGTTGTTCGAAGCTATTGAATCATAGTGTGTACTTAGTTGTGCACTGCTTCTGAATTTTTGCATTCATTTTTGCTAAATAAATAATGACATGGTACAATATGCCACGCGGAGTTGATCAACTGAGGCTGCATTTACCTTATTTTAACACTTACTAAGGACTATATAATTTTTGTTATTATGCTCTCATATGCAAAGCTGTATAATCAAAAGAGGAAGTACCTTCTTTTTACCACAACTGTATATTATTTCATAAAACTAAGAAACGCTATGCAAATCTACTCTAAAAGTCTATTTTATAGCAGGGTCTTTGTTCCTCATTATATGTCACTAGTATTTTAAGATTTAGAGTGTAACGTTAGAAGTCCCCTCGTCTTCCAAACCTCACAGTTATAGATTCAACTTTCTGTGTGTGTCTGTGTTTAACAACCTTGGGATAAAATGAATATGTGCCACTTTGTCATTGGTCTCTACTGAAAGCTTCTTTTATAGAGTCATAAAGAACAAAGCGCTTAACCGGATAAACAAATGACCCTCTGTACTAAAACAAGGAAAAGGGAACATCAAAGATAGCTGTAACCCTTTTAAAGGTCAGGAGTTTGGAATTGACTGGCTGGCCTACTGACTCATAGGTTAGTTGGCCACTGTGTTAGATGGAACATCGGCTGGTTAAATAAATGACTAAAGAACCTCTGGGCTGACTGACTAATTCAGCAGCTGTTTAACTGAATCATGAGATTAGCTGGCTGAGAGACTCAGTTTTCTGCAAGCTAAGTGTGTGGAGAAACCTAACAAGAGGTGCAAACATACATGGATGCACAGTTGCAAAAGATAGACTTTATTTATGAAATACTTCCTGTGTGTGTAGGTGTGTGTGTGTGTGTGTGTGTGTGCCAAGTAGACTCTAGACTCAGACTCACTGCAGTTTAATGAGCTAAAGACGCCAGTCACAGTAGGACCAAGGACAGACCAAGGCTATAACCGAGAGTGTGGTGCTTACAAACCTTCGACTAAACTGATCTTTGCTCTGACCCAAAAGTGAGAAGTGCACCCGAGCTGTTTGTGGTGACCCTCTCTTCACCTACAGGATCAAAGGTTATAAACCTCTGCCTGTGCCCTTTGAAATGGAGCAACAGGAGCTTGTTGTTAGACTGATTAGCAGAATGGCAATTACCATAATACTATCTTTTACATCCACGGTGCAGGAAAATGAGAGAAAAGCAGAGTGAGATGCTTAAAGCCAAAGTAGGCAACATGTTTTGGCATCATTTCAGAAAAAAAATCTAAAATCTGGTTTCTGAGGAAACACACAAGTGTGTTACAGAAGACTTTACAAATGACGATTTGATTTAGATTTTTTGCCCCCTCTTGTTAAATGATGAGTTAACCACTTTTGGGTTTTTGTTTTTTTGGGGGGGAAACTGAGTTCAGTGTCTCTACCTCATCCAACCCTTATCACTGCCAGATCAGTTGAACCTATAAAATCACTTAAATAGAACCTGTCTGACAAAGTAGGCAAAACGATTTCAAAAAAGCAACACATCATGTCAAAATCTAAAGAACAGAAGTCAAGAACAGATGAAAATCACAGTTATTGACATGTATCGGTATGGAAAGAGTTACAAAGGCATTTACATTTTCTGCTGTTTATCAGGACGTGAGTCACATGGACAGCAGTCTAAAAGGAGATGCTCAGACCTCCCACTCCACGGTCACCACCTCTTGCTTCTCTGGCAGGACACCAAAGCATTTTTAGAGAGACTGATTATGGCTCAGAGAGACATCATATCTGGGTGGACTGGATTTGCCCTGAGATCTAATCCACTGGACATTCATGAAACAGCTCACCTGTGAGCCACCTCACCAGAAGGCATCTTGGTCAGGTGTTCAAACCACCTCAGTTGACTCCTTTCAATGTGGAGAAATAGTGACTATACTCAGACCCCTTCTGGATGACTGGGATCCTCACCCTATTATTAACAGAGAGTCCAGAAACCCTTCTTTCTACCATTTGTATTGAAAGTGTTATTCTTTCAGTCACTATTGACAGTTCAGAGCAGGTACCCCACCCTTTTCTGGTTATGGACCCCTCACCCTTATGATGAGAACTTAAAAGCACTCTTTGAAAAACCTTCTAGGTGAACCTAGAAATTCTGTTCATAAATTTGAGGAACAGAATCAGTCAAGAACTCTGTGGTTGTACAGGGACCAACTATCCCTCAACAGTGAGCCTGATACCCCTTACCCTCTTCAGGACACCTCAAGGAATCCAGTGCCTTTTCCATGTCCACAAAGCAAAATGTCTTTCCCTTTGCCAAACTTAATAGTGCCAGCTGCTGGCCCGTGGATAACATCAAATTATCAACTCTAAATGATAAGAAAGAGACAATAGAAAGAACAATAAAGAGACTCATATAGAGGAAAGAGGACATTTTAAGCAGTAATGTGCTTATTCTAGTCAGTTTTAGTTGCTAAAGTGTAATTTCAGCTTGTAAACATTCGTTATGAATACACATTCTGTTTTGATTAATGTTAGTCAAGAAATAAGTGTTGCCAAGCTAACATTTAGGTGTTTTTGTTGCACTTCGTTTTATTTCAATGTAATCGAAGAGCAATTACTCATGATTCACTTGACTACTTGAGTACCACTTAAATCCTATTTGCTTGTAATTTCCTTGTGGCTATGCTTCAGCACAATGACTACATCTGCCAGCTTGACCCAGAGTCTAGAGAAGTGAGTGACATTGTTTGCCTTTGGAGTAATGGCTCTCATTATAGTGAATTACTACTCTACCCAAACACAACTGATTTCCTAAAAACCACCCCGCAGTGCTCTGTCTCCATTTTGCTCTTGGGTCCTGGTGCCTTGTTACAATCAATTAAGCTGATTACAAGCACTATCTTCACCACTTCAAAGGAGGCCCATTAAAGTGGGTGAGACTAACTGTCTCTTTATTCCACAGCCCTGTTGTTTGTCTCTGACTAAGAAGCCTTGTATTGTTTTTTTTTTTTACATGTGTGGGGCTGAAATTTGTTGACAGTTTAACCAAAAGATAACATGTTGGAAATAAAAAACTATTTTTTCATGGTAAGATTAAAGGATAAATGGCGAGTAATGAGCTGGAGACAGTCGTAGACTGGGTCCTCTTTAAAGTTTAAGGTTGACTCGTCGTCAGGTCAGACGACAGGTCGCACACAATAAATGGAGTGACACAGAGAGAAGGAGCGAGACACTAAGTCTAGACTGTGTATTTAGGGACCCTCCCTCTTTGCTTTGTTCTGCGCCATGTCTACAGGTAATTACCTCAGCAAACTACCGGGAACTCTTTCAAATCTGAGACAAGTGAAGGGTGAAATGGATGAAAAGGAAAATAATTAATTTCTTAAGCATCTATGTA
>VUQR01023111.1:55814-111575 GCA_015108515.1 Hemichromis elongatus | reverse complement strand
CTCTGACAGTTTTTTCTCCTTTGTGTCTGTTTCACCTATTCTTTGCTACTCTGTGCATTTGTAATTACTCTCACCTGCTGTGTTACCTGTCTTTGTTTGATTTTTTTTTATTTTTTTACTTTGACTATCTGCCAGCTGTTTCAGACTCTTTGTGCGTCGTCTTCTTTGAAAGTACAAATACAGTTCATGTGCATTTTGCCTGAATCTGTTGTCTCCTGCTTGTTGCATGTGGGTCCAAATCTGACCGCAATTACAATGGTTATATAATGTTAGTCATGTACATGTTGTGGTTCAGGATATAGACATGCATCATAAACACACTGATGTTTAAATACAGAGATCTTTGACCTGATGGTGGCGCTAGGCGAAGCCAGAGGATGACTGAGCAGAGGAGAGGCCTAAATTAGTGCAGCACATTTCATGACAGTCTAGCCACATAGATTCATTTTCGTGAAAATGCAAATGTAATCAACCTGTAAGATGTTGAAAGACAGTTCAGAGGATATGTGAAGCACTCTTTACATTTAGACGTCTTTACATTTTGGTAAAAAACTATCTAAGAGTGTGAATATAAAGAAAAAAATTAAAAATGTCCTATATATGAGCGTTTTCTTTTTACCAGCATTTCTGAACTTCCATAATATTAACACAATAAATGAGTGAGTGAAATCAGCTGTTTACATATCAGAGTTTTTACATTTCCATTTTTATACAAATTAAAGCAAGAAAAGGGGATTTAGTGGTCTTTGGTTTAGTTTCTTCTTGTGTGAAGTTTTGATGCTACTCTTATCTAACCCACTTATTTTTACAGGCAGATGTGAGAGTGGTAGAGTGCATCCAGAAGGTACTCACAGTGCTTCACTTGTTCCACATTTTGTCATGTAACAGCTTTGTTTCCAAATTGGCTCAATTCATTTTTCACCTCAAAACTCTACACACAATACCCCAAAACAACAACATGAGAAATGTTTTCTTGAGTTCTTGCATATTAAAAATATAAAAACAAAAATAGAACATTAATAAGAACATTCATTTCATAAGTATTTACGACATTTGCTCAATAATTTGTTTAAAGACTTTTGGCAGCGATTACTGCCTCCAGTCTTTCTGAGTATGATGCTACAAGCTGGGCACAGCTAATTTTGGGCAGCATCTCCTGTTCTTCTTTGCAGAACCATTCAAGCTCCCTCAGGTTAGATGGACTTTTCTAAAGCTCGCCAGAGATGTTCAATAGCGTTTAAGTCTGGGATCTGATTGGTCCGCACAGGCAAATTCACAGAGTGCTCCTACAGCTATTCTTTTTTTACCTTGGCCATGTGCTGCAGGTTGTTGTCCTGTTAGAATACAAACCTTCCCAACTCTGGAGCAAGTTGTCATCAAAGATGTCTCTGTACATTGCTCCACTAATCTTTTGCTCTATATTTACTATTTTCTCAGTTCCTGCTCCTAAAAGCCACACAGCCCAGCATGATGCTGCCAGCACCATGCATTACTGCAGGGATAGTATTGGCCATGAGATGAGTAATGCATGGTTACTTCTAGAAATAACTTTTGAATCTAGATGCTTTCAGGCATTCAGGCTAAATAGTTCAATCTTTTTTTTTTTTTATTGAGTTTTTAAGGTGCCTTTTGGGAAACTCCAGACAGGCTGTCATGTGCCTTTCACTGAAGAAATGACTTCCGCCTGGCCACTCTATCATACAGGCCTGATTAGTAAAGTCCTGCAGAAATGATTGTCCTTCTGGAAGGTTCTCCTTTCTCCACAGAGCCATTCTGGTTCTAAGCCCTTTCTACCCCGATTGCTCAGATTGGCCGTGTGGCCAACTCTAAACCAGAGTCCTGGTCGATCCAAATGCCTTACATGGGTGATGGATGCCACTGTGTTGACTGGGGCCTTCAGTGCTGTAGAAGGTTTTCTGTACTCTTCCCCAGATCTGTGCCTCAATAAAATCCTGCCTCGGAGGTCTAAAGACAGTTCCTTGGACTGGTTTGTGCTCTGACTTGCACTGTGAACTGTGGGACCTTATATAGACAGGTGTGTGCCTTTCTAAATCATGTCCAGTCAACTTTGTGTGTAGAGTTTTGATGTGAAAAATTAATTGAATCAGTTTTGGAATAAGTCTATAAAATAAAAAAAATGTGGAACAAGTGAAGAGCTGTGAATACTTTCCAGATGCAGTGTGTCAATCCTAGCATGTAAACAAAATCTCTAAAATTAAAGTTCAGATCATAAAGATGTAAAATTATATGACCTTTAATATTTATGCTGAAATGTGAGAACTATTGTCACTGCAAGCTAGCCATAAAAAAACACTAAACAGAATACCATTGAAACTTAAGCCGCACAAACAAACAGGACAAAAGATGAAAGGCTCACTCTGAATGTGTGTGTCTGTGTCTCATTTGTCACAGTGGTTCAGGTCTATGTGATTCAGTGGTTTAACAATAATACAGACGTTAAAGCCCTTCATTCAGCTACTGTGAGGTGTTTGCAGTGTTTCCAGGAAGGAGTGTTTGCAGTGGCTGGAAGGTGGTTTAATTGATCCAGCTGAGTGTTCCAGTTTGTCTGTCCAAACAGCTTACTGATAACCAACCACGATAACAACAGCAAATTGGTGTCACATGATCTTACCAACTTCTTCTCATATCAAATCACATAAAGCAATGCACTGCAGGCACCACAGTTACACAAGTGCAATGTTTCCACCCATTCCCCAGCCCTTCACTCTGCCTAATTATCTACTTTGGTTTGGTTTGAAAATTATGTAAAACATATTTCTTGGAACATTACAAAATTGAGGTCATGCCCTGTGTGTGCCTTGTGTGGACCTAGGGGAGAACAGGCTGTGACAATGTAAGCTACTATTTCTAAATAACAAAAAGGAACTGCTTGCCTTTTTTCAGCATTTCATAGATCTGAGGTGAATCTGCACAGGAAGCAACCGTTCATCCACCCTTCCTGTCATTCTATATGCCCAAAAAAAGAAACCCAACATATGTTTCAGCTCATAACTTTCAGCTGTGAAACTTGCAGGAGATAAAGTGAGCTTGCATGTATTACATTTGTTTTACTTTGTGAAAATGAGGATGAAGAGTGTGGTTGTGCAACAGCAGTAAGAGAAGGCATCAGGACTTAGGCAAACCTCCAGTTCTGAGATGTACTTCAACAGCTGGAAAAGTTTATTTGTTATTTTAGCTTTATATAATTTGTACACAGTCAGATAAGCAAAGATAAATGTGATTTGACTGTGGCAAACTGTTTTTGAAGCCTTATCAAGTCTCTGTTTCAGGCATTTGTGCACAGATTCTATAGTCTGCCAGACTGATAAACCTGGTCATGTGGTTTATCAGTCAGGTCATGTGACCTAAGCTCTGCAGGTGTGAAACCAATCTGAGAATCATGGCAAGATGGTAAAACAGCTCAGACTGATTCTCCAATTGTAACACCACTAAAATCTGCTCATGTTAACTCGTTACTTCATCATCTGAGGTTTTACCAAAACCACTGATCAGTGTGTATGCAGCATTTTGATGAAACTGGTGCAATTAGTTGTAACTATCTTATATACACACACACACACACACGTTGTTTTCTATGCTTAAGCACTTCTAACCTAGCATTCACACTGATATAAAAAAACAAACAACAAATAACAACAACAGCTGTCTCAAGGCGCTTTATATTGTAAAGAACCTACAATAATACAAGAAAACCTCCCAAAATCTTATGACCCCCTATGAGCAAGCTCTTTGGTGATAGTGGGAAGGAAAAACTCTGTTTTAACAGGAAGAAGCCTCCAGCAGAACCAGGTCTGGTCTTTATTTTAGCACATTTACATAACGCGTGGAACAATCTGACCACATTGGGCCTTTAAAATATTTTTATTAAAAACATTGGAGCTGTTTTGAGGGAAACTCTTAAACAGCTGTACATATGCCGCTTGTTTTATAAGGGCTTACAAACCAAGATGACTGTGACCGCTTGGATTCACTTAACATTGTGTATTTATTTTATACAGTGATTTTCAGCTGAAGAGTTAAAACTCCAGCTTTTACCTAAATGAAAGTGAGTAAAATGTCTGTTTCCCCTAGACATACTGTATGTAGAAGTATGAAGCTTTTACTTATATACTTTAATTATGTACTCATGACATCCCTCTAACAGGCAGTGAGGGGCTTTAGCTCGAGTGTTTTACACATTTAAGAGAAATAAGAGAGTTTAATATGTGTGAGAAAATAATTTAGTAGTGATGTGAAATATTACACAAAATCAGTCTGACTCCTGACCTTGGACTGATTTTTGTGTTGTCCTCTTTTAATATAAAAAGGTGAATGGAGAAAAATCTGATGAAACTATTGTCAGATTGATCTTAGTTGCCATTTTTGCAGTAAGGTCACTTTCTTTTGTTTTCATTTTCCTTATTGGCTGAACTGAGTCATAATTCATTTTAAAGTTACATTTTTAGAATCACTATTTTAAAAAATGACCACCTTAATAATCACTGAGATGAACACGAACTGTTCGTACACTCCAGTAAAACTAGTGACAGGACTGCATTTTGTGAATTATAAGCAGACAGTATGTATTTTTACCAAAGGGAACATTTTCTTTAAATAGGACCTGAATAGTCCAGGCACATTTTTAGATTTGTTTTCTTAATTTGACCTTGAAGCTTTGTGGTTTCTGGACACTTACTACAACAGCTCATTGGGCAGACTGAGAAAGACTTACCAAATGTCTGTCTGGAGCATGTATGATTATTTAAGTTGGATGCTGACACAAAAAGCACTCACCGTCTTCCACTTCGCAGTCTGAAGCAGGAAGAGAGGAAACAGCACTCCCCAACTGAGACACACTTACAGGAAGCCATGCACAGCTGAAATGAGAGTTTTTAAAAATCTATTTAAATAGGTATGATCCTATAGTTAGAACACTGACTAGTGGCTGACATGCAGTCATAGCCCTTTCCACACATCTTACATGGCATTTAGTGGCACATTTACAGAAATGTCTAATCAGCCAAGTACATCGCAGCATGTTAATGCTTTTAAAGCCACTTCCATCCCTTTATGACCACAGTGCAGGCATCTTCTGACAGCTGCTTCCAGACGGATAACTCACTAAGCCGCAAAGCTTAGATCATCTGAAACTGGACATGACAATGAGCTTGTTGTACTCAAACTGCATCCACAGTCACCAGATCTCAATTCAATAGAGCACCTTTATGTGGCGGAACAGGAGAGTCACATCATGGACGTGCTGCCGACAAATCTGCAGCAACTATGTGACGCTATCATGTCAACATGGACCAGTATCTCTGAGGAATGGTTCGAGCTGTTCCTTGAATCTTCGACATGAAGAATTAAAGCAGTTCTGAAGGCAAAAACGGGCCCATCCTAATCCTCGCAAAGTGTACCTAATAAAAGATATGACACAATAAATAAATACCAAGAAAGGCTACAGTTGGTTAACGTGGAAAATAAAAGTAGAAAAGCTTAAGAGTGCAGGTAAAGATTGTTTATACCGTAAATCAATATTTTATTGATATGTATAAAAATCCAAAAGCACTGAAAAATATGCTTGACAAATTCACTGACATCCTTAAATCACTTGCTTTGTGTGACCAACACAAAGCAACAAAACTGAAAGATATCCCATTTGCACATCCCACTAAATCCCAAAGACTTCCACTGCGAGTTCTTTTTCAAATAGCTGTAAAATGTCAATAAAAGCACAATGCACTAATCATTTAAACACTAATAATATATATATATTTGTGTGTGTGTGTGTGTGTGTGGTAGTAATGAGAGCGAGCTATGATAAAAGCAACAAAAAACTGGAATAGCTGTGCTTTGCTAAAAAAAAAAGGAAACGTCTGCATTTGCGTCACAGTGTTGGAAACAATTATTAAATGGCTGTTATTTTCAGGCCCGCAGGAGGCAATGCATTTTAATACACAACATTCTGCAGCAGAAACGACTGCACGAGTTCAGGAACATGTTCTGAAATCCGTCACCGGTGATTGTGGTAAGAGTTTGGATGCCAAACCCGGCCTTTCTTTAGTCCAGACAAAACATCTGGCAGCACATAAAATAATAAATGACTGCTTAATTCTTATATCAAGCAAGCATAATAAAACATTTTGTCTTTTCTCATTGGTTGCCAAATACTTAAAAGAGTGTTAAAAAAAGAAAGAAAGAAAAAAAAAGCGGTGATGCAACACAGTCACAACTTTTCTGTAACCAGCTGGCATCAAATTATTGTTGTAGCCATATAAAATTCAAAATGTTTCACTTGTCTTTGCTTCACTTTTAATTTACATTTCCTTTTTAAATGATTAGCAAATCATACCATCGTGTTCTTATTTACATTTTACAGCTCATCTTATACCCATTTGCGTGCACCACAGTTCACATGTTATCAGTGATTTGTGATTATCAGTTGGCTGCTTATGGATTAATCAACTACCTGTTTCAGCCCTAAGGTTGTTTACAGTGAGAGTCAAATTGAAAACACCCCGAAAGTATAATGCATATACACATCCTCAGCACAGACGGGCACAGCACACAGCGTTAAGTAAAATCTGTTTTGTATTACAAGTCTTCCAAACTGACAGCTGGATTGGCAGATTTGTCCAAAGAGAGAAATACAATTATGGTAAGTAGAAGAATGTCACATTTTAGAAAGGGAAAAAAAAAACAAAAACAGCTAGATAATACATACAGACATGGCTTCCATTCACTGAACCAGAATCGCAGTGGGTAAAGTTGTTCTTCTCGGAGTAGTACCTCAAGAAACGGCCTGAATCTGACCCTTTGGACAGCAGGTCTAGGACAAGCGAAGCGCCTCTCACTCTGAGCGCAAGTGAAACTAGACTGTAAATTGAAAACTGCTAGAAAAGTTCTGATTGCCATCATGACGCACTGCAGAGGAAGTAGGGCTCATGAGTTGGCACAGTCACAGATTTCTAAGGAAGGCACTTGACATGGGGTCCGGTGTGCCCCATGCAGCGACAGCAATGCACTAAGGTCCTCGTTTGTGCACACTGGGGAGGGACACCGTCAGCTAAGTGCAAGTTCCACGATAAATCCACTTTCACCAAACCAGAGACAAGGGGGGGAGAAGACAAATAAAAAATTTGCTGGCAAAACAATTCCACCACAGTCCACGACTTCAGTATTAGCGGGTGGGTCTGTGCCTCTGAGACCACGCTTTACTTTGTGGAGAGATAACGTGACATTGACTCGAGCAACCTGTCCAAGGCTTGAGTGGTGACTGATAATTTAATCAGATTTGTAATTTTTTTTTAAACACTTTCAGGCCTACTAAAAAGGCAAAAGACCCTACAGGTAAACAATCCCATTTAAGCCTAGGGATTTGGTGTAATAGCCCCAAAACACAAGAACAACCACTCTCCAAGACAGAAGAACCCAGTCCAGAAGATATAAACAGTATAACTGAAAAGAAGAGAAAAAAACCCCACACAAAAATAACTAGAAATCACGTGTCTCTTAGGTTTCACAATAAAACATCCCCACGGAGGCACATTTCCAGAGAAGTGTCATATACAAAGCTATAAAAAAAAGCCCCAAACATTCAAGTACTTTGTCATGTAAACACTTTTCCAGAATATGATACATATTTGATTGTTGTCGTGGATTTTGTGTGTGTCTGTGTGTGTGTGTGTTTATGTGCAACAATAAGACAACAGTGTGAGAAGAGAGAATACTTTTGCAAAAACAAAACAAAAAATGAAAAAAAAAAAAAGCCTGCAGGACAACTTTGAAAGCTCAAACAGCCCGGATGCACAGTTTCTGTTTGTTTGTTTGTTTGTCTTTTAGAGCACGACACATGAACAGCACTTGTCTCCACCGCTGGGGACATTTGTATAGTTCATCTGTCTCACTATCTCTGCAAACAGTTCGTCGACTGATCCTTTATTTTTGGCTGAAGTTTCCATAAACGGGCAGCTCCACTCTTGGGCCAGAGCCTTGCCCTCCCCGGAAGACACCTCTCTCTCCCCCTCCAGGTCCACCTTGTTTCCCACCAGGATCATGGGCACCCTCTCGTACCTCTTTACCCGGATGATCTGGTCTCTCATGGGCTTGATGTCCTGAAAGCTCTGCTGGTTCACCAGGCTGTAGACCAGAATGAAGCCCTGGCCGTTCTTGATGTACAGGTCTCGCATGGAGGCGAACTGCTCGGTCCCCGCCGTATCCAGGATCTCCAGCACCGACGGGGACGAGTCCACCTCGATCTCCTTCCTGTAGAAATCCTCTATGGTGGGGTCGTACTTTTCGATGAAGGAGCCCGTCACGAACTGGACCGTCAGCGCGGATTTGCCGACTCCGCCCGACCCCAAAACAACCACTTTGTACTCCCTCATGGCCGCGGAGAGGTATATGTAGATATAATCTTAAAAAAACAGAAAAGGCAGACACCTCCTTTTCCGCGACGAAGCGTCCTCTTTCTCCCACCCGCCGGCCAGCCCCGATGTTTTCAAGCCGAGCAGGCTGAGAAGGCTGCCCTCTGGCTCGGATAGGACTCAAATCCCACGCCGGCAAATCGCCCTCTCGTGCGCTGTAAGGGCCGCGGAGCACGGATCCGGGGAGAATGGCCGCTCCTGGGCATCAGCGGGCACGATTTAAACACATTTTTGATAGCGCTATATTGTGCAACGGCGGCCGTGAAGCGTGATCGCTTCACTGCTCTTGCATGGCGTTTCCTGCCCACATCCTGAGCAGCGTCAAACGCCGAGGCTTCAGTTCCGTTTTCTTAAAGGAGCCGACACCCTTCAGTCACAGCAATCAGATGACCAGACGGAGCGATACTGCAGGCGTATGCACGTCTGTGGCCCGATCGGCGTGACCTCTGACCTCATATTCCTATTCACGGTCACTGCTCGCAACAGTAGACTCTGTAATTATGTGTCTGGTAATGGGATTATCCAGTTAGTCGGTAATCGGAGCGCATATGTCAGTGTGCGCCATGTGCGCCACATGGGCATAGATACAGAGTTAACTGATCACAAAGGAAATCCAGTAGCTTGCAAAGCACAAAACATAAAACATAAACGGGGAGCAGTGAAGTGACAGAGTCAAGTCACTCAGCGCTAGCCCAGGGAGTGTGCATTGTATGCTTTGTGTGCTAAGTGTAGGTATTGCAAAGGGTGTTATTATACACCAACAGGCAGTATGCACAATGCAAGAGTTATAACCACTTTGCATAGCTTATAGGGAAATGCTGGCACTGTAATCACACAAAGCTGGACTAAAATAAAATGTCACTGCGCATATGCATGGGACTGCTAATGTGTGCTAATCACAGTTAAGGTGAAAAGTCAGTGTCTCTGCTTCCCCGCCCATTCCGTGATGCACTGCAGAGTTGTGTTGCCCTTCAGTGCACTTCCAACTTCCCACGGGTCATTTATTGTTTCTCAACAGCTGCTATAATCTAAAAAGATCAAAACCATGAGGATGCACAGTCATGTAAAGTACAAATCACACAACACTGTTTTTAAAATCAACATAAATAAGACACATATGTTCAGATAGAAACCATTAGACTGTCCACAGTTATAAAAACAAACAAACCTTTTTTCTCTCTGCTGAACAACTTGTAATGTGAAACTGTTTTGGGGTCCTATTGGTACCATTTCCTCCTGCTGTCTGCCTCTGAGTGCATGAATGACCATCAGTTAGACCCTTGGACAAATTAAGGGAAGACAGACCTACACACTGGCTAAAGTAGTGCAAGTCTTGTATGTAGACACGTGTGTGTGTGTGTGATTTACATTGCTGTGCTTGAGAGTCACCATCTGCCGGAACCAAATTCCTCGTAGTGTCTGCACATATACATGGCCAATAAACACGATTCTGGTTCTGATGTCTTAGTTGGGTTTTCTGGAAAATTTACATAGAAACCAAAAAACCAATACCCTTTTTCCACCAATAAGGTGTCTGTGAGCACAAAGTTGGAACCTCTGACTGCTTATCAGTGATAGATGGAGCTCACAGATTCTATCCAACTTCCCCTATTTGCTTTAAAACCTGTCCAAATTCAGGCTACTTCTCAAAAGGCTCAGAGGAAGCAAGAAAGCTGTGCACCAGCTCTGTGTCAGCTGCAAGGTCTCTGACATGCTGAACCCAGCAGGGCTAACTGAGATTTAAATTATAAAGTGTGCAAACATCTTCCCGTTAGTTGCTCGTGGCGTGCAGTTTACACACACTCACTCTCCCCTACATGCACTAGGAAGCACAGGTCTTTATTTGAGATTATATACGTGTCATTCAAAAGCACCACTATAATTTCTGACCCAGATAATGCACGCAATCTCATGAAAATCGCCCTGAGCACAATCAATGTAACCTTCAACATGTCATATATCGCTCTCCACGGAGCTGCTCCAGAATTGTTATCTTGATGGCCCCGAACCCTTGAGGAGAAGACAGCTGTAATGACTATAAGCTGTCCTCTTCACCTAAGAATCGGTCGGGTTAGAAAACTCTCAAATTCCTGTCAAAAGTTAAATCAAATGATGAGGTGATTTCATTTTGCATCACATGAAATTTCCACCTTTGTGGTATTCACTCACATCGATTTACACGCGGAGTCAGAGAACCACACAGACGGTTGCGTGAGCAAATCAAATATTGTTTTATTCAGATTTTTTTTTCATCCATACAGCAAGAGTCAATTAACAATAAAATGTGCATAAACAAATATGAAGACAGAATAGTACATTATTGTGTGGCAACTGTTAGCAAATACATAACTGGGTGGGTGCACTTACAAGTAAAAAGCAGTCAAAGCGTACATGTGCGCCCAGCAGGGAAGCGAGACCTCGGTTGCAGCCTGAAGACTGAACGTGTGGTTTGGAGAAAATGGTGCTTTGGTTCTGTAGCAACTATACAAAGCAGCCTCGAGTCAGAAACATGTCTGATGTTGTCTGGCGACTGTTACATTCATTTTTTTTTTTAAAGACTAAACTTGCCAAATAAGCATTTGGTGTGATGAGCCTTCACCTGCTGAGTGCACAGCTATAAGAGCAGGAACAACCGCCCCGTGAGTCAGCGTGGACTGTAATAATACAGCTATGAGAATGTATCCAGGGGGTGGATGAGTGCTAATGTTTTCTCATTCTTTAAATAACAAGTTTGCTTGGAAAATATTTTATTTTAATCACACAAGAGTAAGATGACTTGTTCTAAAGTATCACTTCTTCCTGCTGTGGATGTTATCTACTGCATGGATAATTTGAAAAACAAAGAACAAATGTTGTGTATTCTGTAGTCTGAAGGTGTTATCTTATTACCTTACATATCTATCTTTTGTTTACGTGTTTGTACTTTTACATGCAGTCAAATCAAACTAGAATAGAATACACATTTTTGACAGGTCCATGTATCGGCTGTACCATGGGAGCAGCAATACTGCGTGACCAAGTCCAACAAATGGTATATGGATATTACTGAATATGCCATCCTACAACAGGGGTGGAGTTAGCATGACATGGGGATATCTACTCCCCTACAACATTCCCTGGCAATACTAGCCACTTATAAAATAAGACAAAAAGCGCATAGCTTTCTCTGAATGCATTGGCCAAGAAACTAGTGCCCTTCTTTGCAAGCAATTTTTTTTTCTTTTAGCTGGTCTTCTAATTTAAGAATTTAAATTAATCTAACAAAATTCCTTATAATTATAGATCTTTTTTTATTCAAAATAATATCTCAATATGATACACATTTTTTTCTCTGTTTATTTGACTATATACAGAAGTGCAAAAAGACAACCTTCGTCCCTTAGGTTCGAACTCATAATCTGCAGCATTTCTGATTCCTCTGGAAAAACAAACGCCTCTGCTTCCTCCATCCTAATCTCGCTATCTACCGAACATCCAAACACCCGTCAAATCTCAATGCTCGTTTTGGCCTGACATTCAGGGCAAACTTAAGAAATATTCAAACAAAAACAAAAATTACATATCTCTTTGAAATGGATACAGTAGAAAATAATTTTTACTCTAAAACATGGACAGTCTGAATTTCAGTACAATATAGTATTTTCAAACATGATCTCGACGTGTTACAAGGAAAAATTTAAGTTGGTTAAAATAGTTCTTTTTTATGTGTGTTTGTGTGTGTGTGTTTGGTTTTTTGTTTTGTTTTGTTTTTTTGTTAAACACAGAGACCGCTGCGGTGGCAGCAAATCAGTTGATCTCGTTCCTCGTATCAAAAAAAGTCTTCTCATCAAAAAACTAAAATAAAATAAAATTAACTGACAATGTAACACAACTGAAAAAGACATCCAGCTATATGAATGAAGTGAATATTTAAAACTAACACATCATTTATATGGTTTGAAAAAAGTTATGAATGTCATACTACCTCAACATCTACAACGGCTATATCAATGTTGTCAAGTAATATATAGTAAGGCAAAAACAAAACAACAAAAAAAAAAGAAAAATAATCTAAAACTACATACATCAAATAGATTCAAATCCTTAAGTAGTACATAACACATAAGTTGGATGAAATTTAAGAGAGTAATTGTTATTGTTACAGAGAGAGAGAGAAAAAATGATCGTAAGCGGCATGTGAGAGAACTATAAAACATCATTGGTGTTCTTTACCTGCACGGTGATTGAGAGTACATTTGATTGGGTGAGGACCCATTAACTGTAATCTAAGGCTTTGTTAGGTACATTACAATCGGTAAAGACACACTGCTGTGAAAAACATAAATCAACAAAGATGAATGAAAGATGATAAACCTTTTTCCTTAATTGTTTCAGCCTCTGCAGAGATGTATCTCTATTCACCCACTGCGGATAAGTTTGAAAACAAACAACCTGTGCTTTGGTTTCCATAGTCAGATCTATGTGTGGATGAAAACCTTTGTGTTTTTGCATGAGATACAAGGCAAACGTTTTAATGTGTTGTACTTCCTCAGAAAACTAAAAATGAAAGTTCACTTGGGATGGGATGTGAAATTAAAATATGCCAACTGGACAAATAATCGTTCAAGTGCACATGTGGTTTAAATGACCTAATAGACCTTTGAGCTCGTTGTTTAAAGTTCGCATCCACGCATGGCTCAACAGTGCTTCATGGGAGATGCGGTTTAAGAGCTGCTCCTCTTTACACGAGGGGGAAACACGGTAATGCAATGTCAATTGAAGCTACACCCTCTACTTCACCAGGCTTTAGAGTCAATGGACTTAATTCCAACAAGGAAAAACAACACTAGTCTATGAAAAACAAGTATGACAAACTTTAGAAAAAACCCTCCATTATTGATTTTTAACAAACACAAAGCAACAAAAAAACCCAAAAAACATCAAATACCAAACAAATTAATTTGGCAAGAAACCCACTTCTAAAACTGATTAATTTGAGAAAAGAAAACGTTAAAAAACACTCACAATGGAGATTTTTTAAAAAACAAAACAATACAAAAAAAAAGAGAGAAAAAAAAAGAGCCATACAAAACTTTTACCTTCGGTAAACAAATAACACTGCTGAGATAACACTCTGGTTTTAGCTGTATGGCCTTTATAGCACATAACGAGGTGAGAAAAGCTAGCCTGGCTGTGCTTTCAAGGTACACAGGTATGTTGGTTTACCCAGAACATTCATATGTCCAAGACCCTCATGTCAACATCTAGTTTCACTAGTAGCTGTAAAAACACAATACTGTACATGCCTAATTCATTTGGCGAATAAAATCCTGTTAAAATCATTGTGCCTTTCAGATTTCAAATCAAATTCAAGGTGCATGTTTGCATTACTCTTGTAAACGCTGAAATATGGCTATCAATTAAAAAAATAAAAATAATAATAATAATATAGCAGAACAAATAAAAAAGGAAAGGAAATCTTGGTCTACTATTGTACCAGCACGATGTCGTCTCATGTAACAACGCTCTTGACCTTCTGTGCATGCGGTAATAATAATAATAACTAGAACAAACTGAGTGCTATGATTCAATCCGACACAGAGGTATAATGTGAACGTTTCCCCTGCCGAGTTGAGGGGGAGAGACACGCCGACCCTGGCACCAAGATATGCTCTTCTCTCAGCTGGATGTTCAATTTGACAGCAAATTCTTCTTGACATTGATATGTGGGAAGATGGCACAGATCATGTGTTGTACCCTTGATGTTTTCACGTGTGATGAGACGTGGCAGACCCTCCTTGTCCCACTGCTTGACATTCTGAAGGTTATGTACATAAAGGCTGAACTCTTTTTTTTTTTGGCTTGGACGGTGCCAGCACACATTCATTTGATCTGCAAGAGATGGTGGATTTAGCTTAAATCAAACTGACGGTAAAGTGTGGTTAGAAGCTCTGTGCGCATACAAATTCGAGGCAAACTTGAAGCAGATAATATGAGTCACACAAATGGAGGAAAAAAAAAAACCCAAACAACTTGTGATGAATAGAGAGAATGTGAGTGTTGAAATAGGAACTCACTGTTCTTGAGAGGAACTACATCTGAGTCAAGTACTTGTGACTACTCAGATGATCTGCAGATATTATTGGAATCTGGGGATAGAAAACAGACAAGAGATCAAATGAAGGAACCCGAAGCGAAAACGGACAAAGCTGACGCTGGCCGACGCAAATAAGTACAGATCAACACATTTTAACATCATCTCCTCGCATTAAGATGAAGTTATTGCTGGAAAAAAAAAGAAAAAAAAGAAGAAAAGCTGGGGAGAAAAAAAAGCAATTTGGCTACAGCTGATGCAGACAACTCTGGATAGCAGGGAGAGAGTAGGATTAAAAGGAGGAAGGGAGACACAAGGTGGGAGTTTGGGGTAGGGGAGGTGGATGGGAAACTGTCAGTAAGGTGGCTTCCCCCATGCAAATCTAAGTCCTCCATGTTGTTGACCTGCACGCCTCGATAGAATGCATAAAACTACTCCAGGATGAAGAACAGCAGCATAACGATTCATCTTGACTGTTCGTCAGTCCTGTTTAATGGAAACCTACGACTATGCAATGCAGCTTGCTGCTTACAAAAAAATGCCTCCAAGAGAACTGAACTTAAACACGCAGCAAGTCATCTTACAGACTGATTTAATAGCTTTTAAATGACAATAATAATGAGTATGTCCAGCTTTTATAGCACAAAGAATATGGTAAAGCTTTGCTTTACGTGCTGGAAGAAGCAGCAGAAAAAAAAGAGAGGGAAAAAAAAGCAAAGCACCAAAGGGCACAGATAGCAACTATTGCACAAGCTGTGCAAATGGCTCTAAAATTGTGGAGAAAAAAAAACACTGCCTCATACATACCAATTGCATGTATTCGTTGGAAGTCAACTTTGATAAGGAAGAGTCCTCAAAATGGGAAAGGACAAAAATCGAGGTTACAATGAGGACACACATTAAGATACAATACAGAATGTTTTTTGTTGTTGTTGTTGTTTTTGCTTGCTTTTTTTTAAACACAGGTATATAATCTAAGAAAAAAAAAGTTATTGTAAAATGGGACAAGTACTACTAGTTTATAGCACTGCTTGTGTTCACAAAACTTTATGTTGGACTGTAGTGTAGGCCAACAAGAGGGAGTACTGCCGTTTACCCAACCCTTGCATTAACACACAAGCATTCCCAGATTATCCATGTGCACTCAGATAGGTAGATAGAAAGGGAGAGAGAGATGGAGAGAGACAGAGAGAGAGAGAGAGAGAGAGAAGAGGTGAGAGAGACTGAGGAGGTAGAGGTGCAAACCTGATTGGTGGAGGCAGTTGCGAAGGGAACGCTTGTGGCAGATGTGGTGGCTGCAGACACAGTGGCTGGAGTACCACCGTGCATCATGGGAACTTTTTTGGAGGGAAAATCATGTAAGCAAAAAATATACAGGCGGAGCAGTGTAGCCACATACACACCAGGCAAATGAGGGAAGGAGAAGGAGAGAGAGAGGGAGTCAGAGAGGGGTTCGATTTAACTGGTTCCCTTTCTTCCCTCTGCCAGTACCGATAAGGATCAAGCAGTCTGGCAGCAGCAACTTACTTCCATATTTGTGTGTAATAATAGTAAACTGCTGCTGCTGCTGTACTTTTTCTGTAAAGAAAAACAAAAACTAGAATGTGGCAGAGGGAGACAAAGGTCACCACTCTAATAAACCCCCCTCACTTCTGTTTAATGCTTACAAAGGGTTTCTACAGGTGTCAGGTTAAACCAGCCAAAAGCCAAGTTTAGAATGAGCATGAGAACAAGTGTGGTCAAGCAATATAACGAAGCTCACTTAAACCACAAAATTGTTTTCATATATGTAATAAACAGCATTTATATAAAACATGATTTGCCTTTTTTTTGTGGGGGCTCAAATCACACAAGGTTTCCTCACGTAACCAAAGGAGTGACTCTCGGGTCACCAAACAAAAATGATTACAAATTGTCTATGAACACAACAAAGTACATTTCACTAAAACTGCGACTCAAAGACATGAGGTTACAAAGATCTAGAGAAGGAAAGCCGGGACCTACCAACGCTGGCTGCAGGTGTCATGCACAATATTGAGCCTGTCCATCATGCAGTGCAACAGGAAGTGGATTGGATAGGGAAGAGAAATCAAAACAGCCCATCACAAGGTTCGTTAGAGTGAAGGGAGAGATAACGTGGGGGAAAAAAAAGGTTAATATTTCTTGGACACAGACATCAGTGATTGGAAAAGGCGAAGATGTGAACTCATCATCAGAAAACCAGTTAATTAAGTGAATCTACAGTTTCATCTTTGCTCTGAATGACAGAGTGAGAGCAGGGCTATGAGTGTAACTACTAAGCTTTAAATTTTACGCAAATACTCTAAAAAGAAGTGAGAGGAACAGCAGATGTGTGCAGAAGCAAGACTCTTCAAACTGCTGTTTGTTACCAGATACCATTACCCAGCCCCATTCATCCCAGCCCAAGCCGAAGCCCCTCATCGAAATATGAGTGATCACACCGTGGAAAGTCTAACCACCTACTAAAAAAACCCAACTAAACTAATACAAATTATTTGTATTACTAGTATTCATACCTATCATCCTTGCCCTGCATTTAATATGGGGTGAAGGTAGCTATAAAAAATTTTATTAAGGCAATTAGTTGACAGATTGAAATAGTGACTCATTTTAATACCTACTGGCCATGCAAAGCCGGACAAAGCATAAAGCACATTTTTCAAAGCTCTCTTAGCCTTTAAAATACACTGAAATATAAACATGCAAGCCTAGATTAAAATCTAGATTTTTCACTTGCCTTTTCTTTCTTTTTTTTTTTTAAATTTCCCTCTTTTTAAAAGAAAAATTAAATCTGCTCTGTTCTGCAATCTACCACTCGGTCCGACCCCAGCCAAGCAGGAGCCAGGTTAGACTGATCCAGGCATCCACTCAGTTGGTAAGAGCACTCGTTGCGGTTGCTTTGGGAGCCATACCTGATGGGAGGAAAGCAGCCTGCTGCTGAAACTGCATGCTGGCCAGGGCCTGTTGGTACTGGAGCATGCCAGTGTTAAACACGGCAGAGGCCCCGTTGGCCTTCTCCAGGGCTGCCCGCTTTGGCAGGGGAGCCATGACACTAGGGGCGATGCCCTGCCCATCCAGAAGGAGGGAGGTCAGTGAAAAGGAACATAAAAAAGCCAGAGACAGAGAGAGGTAAAAAAAAAAAAAAAAAAAACGGGAAAGAAAACAAAAGAAGGTACATACGTTAGAGAACATCCGAGGAGCACTGTCACAACATCCTTGTGTGTACAACAATAACAATATCATCATATCATCAGTAGCAAGCAAGCAGCAGTCTGACACAAGTACTACACAAGCAGGAGCATGGTGCCTACTGGAGCTACTAGCTAACAAGCATTCATATGTTCATTACGTTGGATTGTTAACTCTGCAGTCTTAAGGCTGACTAAGTGCAACATAAGCAAGCATTAACTATTAAAACAATAAGTCTGCTAACAAGTGGTGTAACAGGTAAGAAGCACAGAGAAAAGGGAGGCTGCACTGCTAGCTCCATGATAAACTGTGTAAGCATGTTTAAGTGATGGTTCACTCGCAGACAAAAACGTCAAAAATGGTCTTAGGCCAAGGGACGTAACTCAGAAAGCGGATCCCTGCTGTTTAAAAACCATGAGCGCTCTTGCGTGCGGGCTTCATCTTGGCTTGAGGCCATTCTTGAGGTCTGAATATCCGTGACAACATTTGGTGATGGAGTGAACTATCATTTGAACTGTAATAATCTGTTACGGTGGGATCACTCCTGTATGGTTTTAAAGGCTTTCCCTCTTAGCCCGCCCACCACCACCATCACCATCACCACCACCCCACCCTTATCCATCTGACATGCACTAGCGACACAGACATGCACACATTTGATTGAGCTGCTCCAAAACACTGACCACTGACGTTACACTGAAGCCATGCCACAGTTTATAGGAATTCTACTTCCTTAGCCCTCACTGACTGTTGTTAGAAAAGCTACGGGTGATGAACTGATTGTGGCTCCGAGAAAAATGACACATTTAGACTTGGTGCTTGAGGTGATCTCTACGAGAAGAAAAGCTGTTTTGGATGCAACCGATATTTTTTTTGTAATCCCGGAAAACCACAATCACTTTATCACAGCCAATAATGACAGAACAACAAGAGGAAAAGACAGACATTGCACTGAGACAACGACAACAGAAATAGCTAGGTATCATTGGTTAAAACACTGCTCTACAACAAAGCCACATGCCAAGCTAAAAGGTGAAAGGTCATAGTACCAGGTCAAAGGTTGCGTCGAGGGGTCGCTTCAGTGATTTGACAGCCGACTGAGTCTTAATTAGCAGGCAGCGAGCACATGATGGCAATGGGCCAATGGGGTTCAAGCGCATTAACATAAACCAGCAAGCAGAGGTGCATCATGGGGGCAGCAGTGCAGTTTGGGTATAGGTGAGAAAAACAAAAACAAATAAAAAAACAAATCATTGGAATGCAAATATACAAGGGGATAACAGGACTAAGGCATGCACAGTGTGGACACTAGCTCTACTGCTCGACAGTTAAATGATCATCAGGAATCGATGACAGCTACTCATCTACATTAGTCATTGTCACACAGAGATGGATGAATAGAGCGAGGAGAAAAATTATTCAACCGTTACTGTAAGCGATTCTCAGTGACTGAACGGGAAATCATATGGAAGCACATATTCACAGGTTTCCATTTCACTGTGCGCATCATAGTCAGGTTCACATTGCAACAGTTCAGCCCGAGCTTTCTGTTTCGCTACGTCAATAAAAGCATGTAGAAAACACTTTGATCAGCACGCACTATTATTCACCGGTGCTGTTACTGTAAGACAGGACTGAAAGGACAATGAATCCTTTAGAATAATGTCAAGAGGAAGAGAAGTTGTAGGTAAGGAAGCACAGAAACAATGGATATCAAAGACAGAGAGAGAGAGAGAGGGGAACTGGACTGTACTTGTGTTCTGCGATGATAGAAAATAGGAACAACAATAAAAAAAAGGCTTAGCGTGGGAATAACGAAGCCACTAATGCACTATTGTCAGATCCTTCTTCTTATCATCCAGCAGGTTTTACCTTCATGAACATGCAGACCTTTAAAGTTGGCCTGGCAAAAGCAGAACTGAAAATGCTACATTATACCAACCAGGAAGGTAAAGGAAGTTGAGTATGAAACACAGAACACATCTGCTTTACAGTCGCTAACCCTAACGTAAATATAAAACCTGTTGTGTGGGTTGTAAGTGAGTGTGCGCACGCTTCTGCAGACTGCTCACCATGGCTGCGGCGGCTGTGGCCTGGTTCACCTGGTGCTGAGCAGCCTTTATTTTGGCCTGCAGGTGAGCCGGCGGGTGGAAGTACTTGCACTTTTCTCGGGAGCACCGACCCTTGATGTAGTCCATGCATACAGTGACGGTGTTGTCGTTGGTGTCGATCATAGTGCTGTCTGCGGGGTGGGCGAAGCGACAGTCGTTCTCCCCCCGAGAGCAGTTGCCCCTTTGATACTCCCGACACACCTACAGACAAATGGGATGAGGTGAATGATAACACGCAGGCTCGATGTCCAAATTCAGCACAGAGTGAGAACTGTTTGTACAGCATGTTTACATGAGATTTCTCTTTTTAATTTAACAAAGGTAAATATAATCAGGAAAAACATTTGCAGTTTGCAGTAACTATGTCCAATTCACATAAAATTGCCTTAAATTCAGATTTGCACAGAACACACAGAAAAAAAAACTTTTTTGTGTACTTTTATCTCAAATATTAATATTATAATACAAATGGAACTGATTTTATCTAAACCAGTTAACCCGTGAAAGCCTTTACAAATCCTTTCAGCCTGTGCTGAGCCTTCCTCTATCCAACATCACAAGATCTATCTGGATACTTCCTGTTCAACTCTCAGTGAGATCCTGTAATGCATTCGGGAGAGTCCACGCTATGTTGAACCACTTCCACATTAACACAAATACGAATAATTTCATAATACATTTTATCCCATATACACAGCTATGTGTTGCATCTCAGACATTTGTAAGTATGAGGGACACCAGAGGGCAGCACTTTCTTTTAAATTAGGCACACATAACAGCTGTTGCTTTCCTGACATGCACTCTTACTCCCGTGAGCGTTTCGTGTTTTTCATGCTTAACACGGCGCTATACTGCTTTTGTGACATGATGCTATTAAACACAAAAAACTATTTTAAAAAAAAAAAGCTATTTTAAATTGTGGCGGTGTGGTGTTGACACATAAAAGGTGCTATTTAAAGACAGAGTGACAAAAGTGTCATTTTAGTGCGGTTTGTGTACGTTGAGCGCTCATTATAGGTTCAGCGCTCTCTTCTAAATAACACGCCTCTGTTGTTATGCTCGTCTTGTGCCGTTTCGTAAAAAGCAACGAGCGAAAGCACAATCTCCACAGGAACTTAATTGAGATGCAGTTCATCAGGATTACACGAGTGATAAACCGATGACATTTCATCACAGTTTATCAACCTGTTTTTTATTTTCTTTCAGTTTGGTTTCTACTTTGCATAATTGCACCAGCTATTATAATTCAATTCCATTTCAGAAACTGCTTATGCAAATCAAGTAAGGGTGCCATTATTCTTATGCTTGTTAAGCTGCTTGCCATCAATATCTGCCTTGTTTACAGGCTCATCATCATTGAGGTTAACTCTACTCTGACTAACAAAGAGATACACAACACAAGGAAGAGTTTGTAATGGAGTTTGGAAGTTTTTCGAAAAAGAGATGAGATCATAGACTGTCGGTTTGTGTTTTACCTCAAGTCTGTCTGTTCTCAGCAGTTTCTGGGCTGCAGCGGCAGCGTTGGGGACTTGGCTGACTGCAGGGCTGGAGGCCATGAGGACAGGGGTGCTGGGCAGGATCTCTGGAGGCATCAGGCTTGGTGACACAGGGCTTAAGTAGGGATTAAAGGCTGCAGCTGCAGCTGCTGCTGCGCTTGCGTTGGTAGCCAGGCCTGGTGTCACCGAGAACATGGGCTGGAGCACAACAAAATAAAGGCAGAGGAATTAAAGGACAAGCGCAAACTGCTTGCTTTCCGTAAAGAGAGGCACTGACATGAAGGGGACTCGAAAGGTGGGAAAGAGCCACGCAGACAAGAAGGAGCCGTATGTGTGTGAGCTTTTACATGTACGTAATCTCACCGTGGGCAGTAGCTGTGGTGTGTTCATACGTGTGTGTCCTCTCACCATAGGTGGTAGCTGCGTGCCAGGCATCATGGCATTGGCGAGCTGCATCTGCTGGGCGAGCATGGCCATATTCTTCTGCTGGATCAGATTGTTCCTGCCATTGATCTCCAGCTGGGTCTTTAGATGGGGAGGAGGGTGCAGGTACTTGCAATTCTCCCTGGAACAACGGCCCTGAGAAGGGTGGAGAGAAATGACAGTATTTAACGCCAGATTCAGAATGATGCTCTGGAAATATGGCAGCAGGGTGGAGACAAACATTACTGACTCTGAATTGATCAGTTGGCGAGGTTTGCCTGTGCCTTGTCAAAAACTTTTGCAGGTTTTTAGCATTTTAAGGTTTATGGCAAGGTTTATGGTTCTTTTATTAGACTTGACGCTGATTTACATCAACAGTTATTGGTGCACGATGTCTTGGTAGCTGCCAAACCGTTCGTTATAAAATTTGCATAGACATCCATAGTCTTAAGTAACAAGTGTGAGGATCGCCAGCTCCTGTGTGATCATCACAATACCAAGGTTTACCCAGTTATTTGGCTAACAACCAAATTCCTGCTAAACTAATGTCATTCCTAACAGTCTCAGCTTGGTGATGCTGGTAAACATTATATCAGCATTACCTCAAGGCGTGGACCACTTTAAAAAAAAAACTTTCATTATTCAGAAGGGGTCACTACAGCAGCACTGTGTGTTTGATTTGACAGATTTTTTCAATCCAGACAGCCTAAAGGGATTTGTGTCTCTTCCTAGATCTAAACAAGCTTTCACTTGTAAACCACTACGCTGCGCACCGCCTTTTGCATGTAACAATAAAATATGAAAAATGCTTGTCAGAACACATGGTGCATGTTCAGTCATAATCCTAGTGAAATCTTGCATCCTTGTTTATAGCTACTTCAACTTCAGACACTCAATTTCACATTAGGTCTGGCCTGAGTCTATCACTAATTGTTAACAGCTTGCTATTTCTGCCAGTCCCAGCTGGGACATGTGTGTATGTGTACACTAGCCCCAGGAGGTCAACTGATGCTGCGCTGATTTTCTCCAGACATCCAGCTTGGCTACATGTCTAAATGGTGCTAAAAATACCATCCACTCATATGATCTGTCTATATTATATCAGCAGTCATCCGGAGGTCACGCTTCAAAGCCTCTGAATAATAATCTAAGACAGGGATCCCTTTCTGCTGCCTGTTGCGAGTATCCAATTATATTTTCAGTCTGGAGAGGAGTAGTCTAGGAAAAGGTCTGACACACTCAAGCGCATTCTTGTGCAGGCAAGAATGCATACGCATAAATGCATGCACACTGGGGTCAGATTCACCCAACAGGTGGCAGATGTATGTCACACACACAAAACACGTACGCAGTTCAGGAAAGGCAGGTATTTGCTTTCAGCTCTGTGGTACAGTTGATCTGACTGTGCTCTCCCTCACTGACAGAGCTGACCCCACTGGGATTCATTTCTATACTCTGTCATGACTTCATCTCACTTTTCCATCTCCTTTGCTTTCACTGACACTGGAGCACCGGACAGGTGCAAAGGAAACAGGAAGAGTTAAGGAGCACTGAGGGGAACTTTAATAGCAGGGGGCCCTTTTTGAAGGTATTTTGTTTTATCCACTTGTCTGAAATTGCGATCTCAAGTTCTACTTGGAGCTCCTTTTAAAATGACAGCAGATTGTGTTGCAAGTAACCGGTTAAGAGCAATTAGGATGGATGCATGGACTATGACTACCTCCATGTCTCCCTTATTCTCTGTGCCTGCTATCTTCTCTTCTGCTTAGATAACAAAATAGAGCGCACAGATAAGGGGCCTGATATTTAGCTTGTCAGTTATCTGTTCTTATAACAAAACTGTGATGAGCAGCTATGAGACAGAAGACTGTACCGTGTCCTTCAGAAAATATGTTAAACTTGCTATCAAATTCTAGCAGTGATACTAGATAGAAAAGATGTGCTAAAATTGAATAAAAATGAACATAACACTCATTTATTTAGTGAGAAGACAAACAAGCACAAAGACAGAGTCATAAAAATAGCTTATGCAGATTAGTTATTCACATTCTATGTCACACAGTGTCAGTGAGTCAAAAATGTGTGGCTTTTTCCTAATGTGCTGGGTAAAATAGATGTTGAATCAACTTAAAAGCTTTCATATTAAAAACCCATTATATCCTTTTTTTCTTGTTGTTATTTCTTTTATCTTTCATATGTTTATAGTGCCTTTGAGCAACTTTTAGCCCATGGGATCAAACATCCAGGACAGGACAGGTTATATGTTAGCTGAACTGGCCTTGACAACTCTCACATATTCAATTCAATTGGATTTTAATTCAGTTTTATTCATACAGCACCAAATCACAACAACCGTCACCTCAAGGTGTTTTATATTGTAAAGTAAAGACTAAACAGCCCCGTATGAGCAAGGACTTGGTGACAGTGGGAAGGAAAAACTCTTTTAACAGGGAGAAACCTCCATATAACCAGCCTAAGGGAGAGGTGGCCATCTTCTGTGACCCATTAGGATTAAATGCAGAGTGCTGTATAAACACATAGTCAGTGGAAAACGGTAGAGGAAGAAGAAACACTCAGTGCGCCAGCAGCCGAGGACTATTGCAGCATAACTATGGAGGATTCAGGTCACATCCTCCAGCCCTAAATATATACTATCAAAAATGAAAGTTTTTAAATTCTTAAAAGTAGTGTCTCCAAAAGCCCTGAAGCCTCCCATGCTACCTTTAAATGCCCTAGGAACCACAAGTTAACCAGCAGTCTGAGGGTGAAACGCTCTATTGGGGTGATACGGTACTATAAGATCTTTAAGATAAGGTTGGGTCTGAATATTCAAGGCCTTCAATGTGAGGAGAAGGATTTGAAATCCGGCACCAAGGTGTGTGTGTGTGTGTGTGTGTGCGTGCAAAAAAAGAGGAGCTGAAAGCAGGTTCTAATAGCACTCATCCAGAGAGTGACAACAACATCCAGAGAGGGGAGGGAGAGGGTGTGTGTGTGTGTGCGTGTGTGTGTGTGTGAAGGGTAGGTGAGGGGGGGTTGTAAAGGCATAAAAGATCATGTTGCGCTCACCTCACATGACCCCAACCGTCAACTGCTGGATTTATCATTGCAGTTGTGTATATGGATGTGTTTTTGTGTTAAGGAGGGTAAAAAATAAAATGCTGCTTTGAAGTTCAATCATTTTGAGAAAAGTAAATGTCATCAACCATTACTGGCAGCCATTTTGAATAAAAAAAAAAAAAGCAGGTCACATAAGAGAAAGCACTCTGATCGCACGGAAAAAGAGAGAGACGGAGAGCGTAAAATGAAAGTCATGGTGACTCGACGGCTGTGTCAGGGAAATTTTAGAAGTTGCAGAAGTGATCAGTTTAGACCATCGAGAGCAGTCGCAAGAAGGGTGGGAAGAAAAAAAGAAAAGAGATGCAGACAGGGATGAGAGGAAAACGTTGCCGCTCGCGTCGTGTTTTTGTCTGTTATTGTGACATCACCAGCCTCGAGGAGCAGCTACAGATGGTGTCCGTGGTAACAGAGCAGTCAGACACTTCTCCTCTAATAAACAGTGACTCCTGAATCCGGCTGATCGCTGCCAGAGAGAGAAGCTCGGCAAAGGAAACGCTACAGATAAGAGCTGGCCCTGCAGCCACGACTAGTTAAGAAGCAGCTTTCGACACTTTTCTGCATTTCCATCGCACAAAAAAATCAAACTTTAACTGATTATGAAAGATAGACACATCACCTCTAATAATGCTCATCACTGACCAGCTCTTTCAAAGGATCTCAGTCTGAGCAGGACATTGCACTTTTTCATGATAATGATGGGATTTAAGGATAGTTATGCAAATCAAACATGGGATGGGCTATGGAAGCTTCAAATCGTTCTTTTTGGGGATTTATCATAATACCTGATAATGAGAATGGGATTAGTGAATAGACTAGTGTGTCACTGCTTCATGCAAGACGTGTTAAAACAATCAAAATGATTCATCCGCATCATTGGCTGTTTCCCTAGAATCAGTGTAGGCTAATGAGCAGAGGGCATTTCTGCTTCATTGTTAAAATTGTGTTTAAAGAAAGTGTTTCCAAGTTCAGGTGATAGAGCTATGGGGGGGTTAAACTGCATTTTATAGGTCAGAATCAGGATTTAAAAGAATAATGAGACATTAATACAGGGGGAGTTTTTTCACCAAGCAGCCGCTGCACGACTGAACTTTCCCTGCCTTCTTTAAGTTCAATCCAGGCCATGTTTTATTTTAATAGTGAGAGTCTGCACTTCCCCTGGTGAGCTCAGACTTGCCAAAATCCAGGCCAAACTGGGAACAATAATCCCACTGGCTACTGGGCAGGCTGTTTGATGATAAGTTGCAATAACATGTCCCACCCTGAGCGCACTCTCTTCTAGCTCTCTGTCTCACACTCGTAGAAACACACCCAGCTTTGGTGATTGTGTGGGATTTAAACAAACAATGAACCAATGGGTAAAGAATGCTGGGTGGGGCTGTATCCCATCCTTTTAAGAAGCAGACGCGAAGCATGCAGCAAGACGTCGCACTGTGCATGTGCGCGAGTCAGCAAGGAGGAGGGAAACAAGAGACAGGTGAAGAAAAACATCTCTCCCGTGAAGACTATAGTTACAGGTATCCAGCAAAATGAGGGCTTTTGTATCCATTTGACTTGCAACCCTTAAATATAGTTTGTTATAAATGTCTGAATGGTTTAAGAACAGATCATTTCTGAACTGGTGCTGCATTATAAACTGTACACACGTCTTAGACAAGCCAGTTATTCTTGCGTGTGGCACAACTAAACAGCGATATGCAGCATTCAGTTATAATTGTGCTCTTTTGAGAAAAACGCCTGCAAAAAGCAGGTAAACTCTAACTGCACGGTTTCTTAAACTGAGGCTAAGGAGATTCCTAGCTTTATTGTTTTTGGTTTAATTTTAATTTTTAAAATATAATTTAACATAATCAACATGGTCACTTTTAGATTGTTTCCATTTTTACTGTCTTATTTAAGGTATCGAAATTCAGATATCGCGACAGCCCTACTTGGTATGTGTTTTACATTTTGTATATGTCAGCATGCAAACATCAGCTCAACCTCTCTGTCTCTTCAGTTTATTTAAATTATTTAAAGAATCCCCAAAAGCTTCAAATGTAATCATTTGAAACAGTGATCCTGTTGTATATGGTTGAACTATATTTAAGCCAAACTAACCATATGTTGCCAGATGCTGATGAAAACTTTCAGTCAATACGAGCTGGTCTATATTTTCTATTGTTAAAATTTTGTATGTTAAATACATCCCAATCACTTGAATCCATTCTCTGACCTTTTAGTATGGTGGCCCTGAAAGGTCAAACGCACTGCAACGTCAAACACCAGCAAACAGAAAAATGCCACTAAAGAAAACAAAACACAATGGACGCGGTTTTGGGGAGACAATTATGTGACGGACGAGCTCCAGAAAGACTGCAGAAAGAGACACGTTTAGAAGAAGCAGAGGATTTCTTTCCTGTTCTCCTGTTTTTTTCTTTTTTGTGTGTTTTGGTTTTTGGTTTTTCTTTTCTGGTTTTTCTTTTTTTCTGTGCTTACATATTATTGTTTTTGAATCTTATGTCATTTGTCTGGTGTGATGTTATGTAACTTTGAACTTAAAATCTTATAAATAAACATTTAAAAAAAAAAAAGAAGAAGCAGAGGATTCATCGGTGCTGTGAGGGAGAAAAAGATGCATGGAGATGTGTGTTTTAATCACATGACTCAGATAATACAGTAAATACATGTTTGTCATTAGCTGTGTTAGCTTGTTAGCCTGTTAGCTTGCCTCTTGCGCAGCTATTCGGCCATGTTATGGTCTCCCAAAAAACACTTCTGTTGTGTTTCGGCTGTCTTTTGTTTTATTTTGAAGCTTTTGGGGCATTCTTTCTACTGTTGTGTTTTAACCTGATTTGTACACTTCTGCAGTATTTTCGTATTTGCTGGGTTTCTTAAGTTGCTGCAGTCTATTTGTCCTCTCAGGGCCACCGTATATTGGCCCCCTCAAAAAAATTGGAAACTCTGCATTAATCTGTCCAAACCTTTTACTGAAAAATAAATATCTAAAGACAAACACACAATATTGTATTTACAGCAGGCTAATATATTTGAAGCGTGACATATGATAATGTGCCGTTAACCTACATTCTTTTAAACACACTAAAGACACAGTTACAGTTGATCCAACTTCACTTCCCCTCTTATCTTTGATGCTTCAGCGTTGTGGTGTGATGTTATGGTGTGAGATTCAGTTGTGTTGAGTTGTGCTGTGAAGCTACACTGTTCTCTCTACTGCGTTCCACTGACTTCTGTCTAAACATACACAGAGATGAAAGCCCCTTCTCTTCACACACACTCTGAATGAAGCTTTGTTCTGCTGGGGAATAGCACAGACTCAAAGGACCGGACCCAGCGGTTGGTCTCTTTGTCTACGTGCACCCAAATATGGCATAAAACATAAAATACAGCAAACTGAGTCCATATACTAATGTGCACGTTGACTGGAATTTCCTGGTAAAACAGCAAGCACGCAAATTACTGCAAAAAAAAGAGCGAGCCAGAAATATTCAGATGTGATAGCTTCATCGTATCCTCGCTAAATTTGCAAGCATTAAGTAATTAGCAATTCACAATCAATAGCACCCATTTAGAGTAGAGAAAAATTGATTTTCTTTTCTTTTCAGTCACTTAATTTAGCATCAAATTAACAGCAGATTTTGAAGAAAGCAAAGAAGACGGCAGAGGTCTTTGGAGTCTTTGTGATGTAGTGCTGTTTCACGTCTATATCAGACCATAAACACGCACTCGTGCTCATAGCCACATCTCCTTATTGGGGCTCAGTGTACCCAGCAATCTGTGTTGTGAAGATTAGTGGTCAGTGAGTCGATGTGACCGGCGGGCCTTGTGGAGATATGAAGAAAGGAGGGAGTGTCAATCTATGATAATAGCCATACTGGTTTCGGTGACGCATCCCCACCCTCACCCAACAACGGGAGAGAGAATGAGGATTACAGGCCAGAATAGAGTTACAACACGGACCACACAGAGTGCGATAAGGTACGTCGCGTGGCTGTGGGAAAAATGTGAGCAGAATGCATCAGCGGATTTTCTGGGTTTTAGGAGAAAAATATTTTGCAAATTGCAGCTGCGGTTCAAATGTAAATACCCACATGCATGTGACACAGTAGCATCCACACAAATCTAGCTATTCATATAGACACAGACAGACAGACACACACACACACACAAAATGCAGGCTGAGCAATGAGTTATTCACACTCGAGAGGGTGTTGGTTCTCAGAAATCCCTCAGGTCAGATGTCACGTACACAGGAGCTCTGGATCCAAACTTAGACCTCCCTCTGTTTTTCTGTTTTTTTCTCACATGCCCCCTCCCTTCTCTCTCTCTATCTGTCTCTATCTTGCTATCTCTTGATACACAAACCAACTTTCATGCAACTTTGTTTACATCAAGGTTTCTCTACGGCCCCCCTTTCTCAGTTCAGCGACGCTTCTCTTCTTGCGAGGTCAGTTTCTTGCTTTTCATTATCCGTGATAACAGAGCAATCACACGAGTATTGATTTGAGCTGCAGCACTTTATAAAAGCCATCCAGTGCTCGCGACGTAGCCCGGTAACGTTCATTTAATCATCTTCGAGCTTTGCCTCAGAGTGTGAAAGAAGAGTCGCTGAACAGAAATCGCAAGTCTCAGGCAGCAATGACGCATCAATAGCAACACTGTTTCTGAAATGACTGAGGTGGGCTCTTTTTTTTTAATACTGGGCCTTCTGGGTTGAGAAATAAAGACTTTCTTTTATCTAAATGAGACATTTCTAAAGTTGACGCATGAGTAATGTAGTGGGATGTAATATATTCTCACTAAAAGCAAATCTAAATGACTAGTAGACTTACAAATCCCCCTATTTATCTATCTATCTATCTATCTATCTATCCTCCATATTTTTATTATATATATATATGTATATATATATATAGAGAGAGAGAGATAGATAGATAGATAGATAGCTATAGATAGATAGATATACCAAACTCCTTCCACATTTTTTACTACATCATTTTTTCTATTGCTTTGGAGTGGCAGCGTTGTGATTAATTTCAACCTTAAACAAGACCTATAAAAGAATTTTAAAAAGTTTAAAGGCATATGACTAATGCTTTTTCTCTTTTATATACCTTTCTTTGTTCCCAGCTTTCAACCTCGTCACTCCCGCCACCATCTGCACAAGGCTCAGACAACAGGGGAAAAAAAGCCTCTTCTATCACTAGCCAAGTAATAACCACAGGGAAAATGATTAGTTTAGTTTGCAGCACTAACAGATTTAATCTGGTATGTATTATGCTAATCTGATCTCACAGCCTGTAATCCTATCCACGGCTCTAATCCCACTGTCAACTGGCCTAATCCTGTTTCTGTGTGTGATTATGTCTTTTGGGCTTGGCACCAGCAAGAGGACGATTTCACCCTCTTCCTCTCGTACAGCATTTTATCAAGTGGTTTAGCCACTATGGAAGATAATATTCTGATATTCATAAAGTTTATAAAAACAACAGCTGCAACTAGCAACAGCTAACTTGCAGCCAATCAGAATGAATCAAGTCTAAACGATTTTGCAAGCAAGGCTAATGCCACTAATGCAACTCATATGCTTTATATACTGCTTTCTGCAAGCATCATATAAATTAATTAGAATTAATACTAATTGATGTTCAATTTGTGCCACTGTTTCAGGCCAAGAAAACAACAACACATAAATAACCCTGCTTAAATTAAGCCTAAATTTGTGCGGGTGTTGACTGTGAGTCATAGCTCAATAACATATAATGAAATAAACAAATGCATTACGGAGAATATTTTAAGTTTCAGATTCACCAAATAAGGCAAAAGAAGGTTTTCCTTGCTCAGCAGTGAGCGATGACAATGAAAACTGAATTGAAGACAAGCAGAAAGTGATTAAGACTGTTGCCATGAGTCTGACAGGCCCAGACACTGCGATTCTAAGAAGGAATGCACTTAAAGAAAAACAAGACAGGCACACAGAGAGCAATTGAGAAAGAGAAAAACACATGGACAGCTATCAACTATTTTTTTCCCCCTTTTGCCTCTCAGTCACCACCAGAGAGCATGTGAGCGTGCAGCGCCTGACGTAGCCTCCTTAATGTTTCGGCATCGACAGAGAAAAAAGAGGCAGGGTAAATGTGACTGGTGGAGCGAGGACGGGGAGGGGGAGTGGCAGAGTGAAAAGGTGTTAGGAAAATTGAATCTACGAGAGCCGCTGTGCCCTCAAGCTACGCTCTCACCTGTCTTGTAGGAGGGATAATAGCCTAGCTAACTGCAGCATCTTCTAATACTGTTATCAGAAATATAGCTATTAATAAGGCTGCAATAATTTTGTTTCTTTGTTATATATGAAAAAATGTCGAATAAATGTAAATGAATGTACACACCTTGCAATTTATTATGTAAATCTATTGATTGAAAATATGGAGCAAAGGAATTACCAACACTAATTATAGTTTAGTGTCAAATTGTTGATCCTCCCCCCAGCTACCGTTTTAAAAAAATATTTTGCTTCCAAGGATCCAGAATTTCTTATAACTTTTAAAGGTAGATTGATCAATACTTCTCCAGGGTTTCTGAAGCTCTTTGCAAGTTTCTTTCTTTAGACTTCGGCTTGTTTCAGTCCAGTCCTTGTACCGGACCATTTTCAGAGGAATTAAGCCACGTAAATCATTCAAAAATAAAACGGCCATCTAATTCCATGGATGAAACAGTGTTGTGTCTACATGCAATGGACAACTTTACAACTTTGTTACTGCACAAAAACACATAATTTGTTCTTGTTTTCTTAGTTGAATTTGAATATGACAAATTTGGATTGAAAAATACCAAAGATAGCAACAGTTTTAATGACATAAAATAGTCATTTTGCATCATTGGTGATTCTCAAATGGCTATTAGCAGAACAAAAACCCACCAGACCCAAAACAGAACCTGAGAAACAGATTTTTCAGTTCATCGATCTACTGTTCACTGAAGCCTTAAAAGAAATGGTCTTAATGGAAGGCTGGCTGTCAAGAAGCCATTCTCAATGAAATCAAACAGGAAGAAAAAGCTGATGAATGACAATTTAAATAACAAGTGGACTGAAAATCATCGGCAACAGTGTTTATGAAGTTACTATGAATCCAGATGTGAAATTCCCGGTTCAAATATTGTCCCTAAGAACAGAGGAGTTCAGGAGAGAGGTGGACACTTTGTCATGGTTTGGTGCTGAATGTGACCCAGGGGTGTTGGAGATCTTGCCTATTTGATGGAATTATGAACACAAAGAAGTGCCATCAGATTTTGATACCATGTGGAAAGCATCTGATTGGCAACAGCTTCACGTTTCAGCGTGACAACAGTCCCAAAAGCATACCTGGCCTCCCCAGAGCCCAGATCTCACATTACTGAAGCAGCGCAGGATCATCTTGACAGAGAACATCCAAAGAAGAGCTTTGAATGTCCTTCAAGAAGCCTGGAGAACTATTCCTAAAGACTACTCAAAGAAATTACAAAAAGATTTTCCAACCATAGGTCAGGATATGTTGAAGAACAAAGGTGGTCATTCCAAATATTGACTTTTAGCTTGTTAGAATTGTACAAACAGTTTTTGCCTTCTATACTGTGTTTCCATGTCTGCACACATTTCAATAAATTGCTGCACCTACTTCCCATTTCCCCCCCAAAAACATAAAGAAATGAGGGGTGGCACAGGACTTAATCGCCTGAGGACCGATTATGTTTTACGAGTTTCAGATAATTTAACACTTCAATCGTGACTTTGATCTGTCAATATTTGCTACTGGCTGAGGCAAACAAACCCTCAGGCTATTTGCGGCTTTCTGTTATGTCTGTAGGTTAAAGACAGATTCAGAAAGGGCGGCGAGAGAAGTAATCATTGTATCACTGGTGTTATAAATGGACCCAGTGTGATGCCGGGACAGGGACGGCTGACACTGAGAAGAAAAGACTGTTGTTGCTGATCTTCTATCACATAAGCTCACAGACAAGACGCATAGATGCACTGACGTGACAAGGATGCACACACAACCTAAAACAAGCAGGCCAAGGAAAAGGCTCTATGTTGTTTAGTGTGTGCATCAACCAGGATTAATGTGGTCCAAGCATGAATGTGACAAAGACTTAAGAATAGGCTCGTTGATGCCAGGAGAAAGAAAACTAAAAACGCCTTCTTACTGAAATAAAATCCCAGATATTAGCTAGAGGGAAGACTGAGCACAGCCACGAACAGCATCCGTCTAGCAGAAGCTGTATTGCACAGATGAATAAATCTACCCCTTAAATATATTTAAAGAGGAGAAAGAGCTTTTCTGTATGCAGTCATAGATATCCCATTAGGAATCCAATTAAGATGAAAAGTCTGCAAGAGGAGTTGTATCATTCCTGCTGGCTGAAAATTTGCACCATGCAACTGAAAACAAACCGTGCTGACTAGAGTTTTTTCTTTTTAAAAGTTAGTGTATCAAAAGCAAAGTGAATACGGCTGATCTATGACCGACTTTGGATTCAACGCGCCCATCTGTGGCTGCTGTGTTGGAATATGACACATCTGTCTGTCTTTAGTATGTGTGGTGTGTTTACATTAACCCTTGCAGATTATTTAACGTGGCAGATTGCTCCCTAGGTTATCCATGGTTAAAAAAAGTGGCAGCCATTGAATGCACGTGGCCATATACAGTCAGTCATTGCGGAGACTGGCACAAAAATTTGTTTGAAATCACAAAAATGCCGTCAACTAGCAACATGGTTAATATTTACCAGAAAAGTCTGTCTGCTGTGTCTGTGTGTATTTAACCTAACTGTACTGGATCTAAACGTGCTGTCAAAATATGAACAGCGAAACAGGAGGAAAGGCAGATAGAGAAAAGAGAATGAACGAGAAAAAAAGCCAGACAGACGCAGTCCAGACCAGAAGTAGTAAATCAAGTGTAAAATAACGGCTAAAACAAAGTGTCAGGTCGCAGCTTTTAAGTATGTTTACACTGACGTAGACAGAGCCATGTGGGGAAACGAACCCGGTCTAATAAAAATAATTACCACCAGCGTTAGGGGTTGAAAAGTAGCTGGAGAGCAATGCACAAAGTCAAATAAATCAGTATATATAACAGTTTGTGGAAAATCCTGTGGAGACAATGACTAATTTAAATATTCAGTCTATAGATATTAGCACACGATCTGTCTTCACTGGGGACGCTCCCTCAGCCTTTTACTGCAGCTTGTTGTGGCATCTTTCCGTGTTTAGTCTCAGCAGGGGGAAACCATCTGCAATCAGACTGATATCAGGTGATGCTGCTGCTGTGACTTATGGGCTTTTTTCCTTTTTAGCAACTTCAGTAGATTCCTAGTTACTTTTTTGTATATTTGTCTGAACTGCAATCTGTTTTTTCTGGATTTTCGGCTCGCGTGGGAGGTATCATGAACAACAGGGAAACATGTATGCCTACATCCTCTGTCTAGCAGCTTGCTAGGCATTTACATGAGCACTTCTGCTTTTTTTCTTTTTTTTTACAACATTTCTAGCAGCTGACTTTGGCAAACCGGTTACCTTTTGTGTACCTCTGATAGATTTTGTCTTTTGTTAACCCCATTATTGTTTTCGTCAAGGGAAAGGTAAGCTCTCACCCCATATTGACAGAATAAAAATCACACGAGTCTAATTGTCAAACTCAGTAACACAGTTCCTTTTAGACTGATGCAAAGCACACTTTTACAGTAGCACCTGCTTTATGTCGAATTTAATGGGCCAAAGTGAGAAATCACAGAAAAAATTGTCCAAATAATCGTTGCGCAGATGGTAAACAAGCAAATACTTCTCCTTTAACATCCAGCTCGCCTCAGAACAGTTCAGCAACACAAACAAAGTGGCCGCAACAGCACCACAAATACAGATGTAATGCACGTGCATGTGCTCAGAAACGTGATGACAGCGGGTGTGTCGGGCTGGCAGGTAGACAAAGCACAAAGTCTATGCTGTGTAAAAGCGCGCGTGTGTGTGTGTATCTTCAAACTGTTGTCTGTGTTAGACGTTCACTGCTCCCATTTTTTAACATTTTGGATGCCATCCGGGGTTAAACGAGGACCTGCTCCTGACCTAATTCCACACAGGTTTGTGTTGTAAGATATGTGTGTGGTAATAGCCGCGGTTGTAGGGTAGTTATCCAGGTGTAATGTGACCCATCTTGCCCGGGAATGGGTGTGGCCTGATGTAACAGACAGACCGGGCGGAACAGCACAGAAAGCGCTTTTAATGAGCATTAAAAACAAGCAACAACAAGTTCATTTACAGCAGAGAGCAACCCACGCTGCGTCACGCTCGTTCTAGTATATACTAATGAGGCAAGTTGCACACTTGTTTCTGCAACCCTAAGCCCTTGTTACACTCCTATCAGCTTTAGTGTACAAGCAGAGAGAACAAGTGGTATCAACTATAGTGGGTTAAAAGTATGTTACTACGCTGTACCTCCTCGAAGTATCAGGTACATTTTAAACTGCCCATCTGTTTCATCAGTTAATCTGTTGTCTAGATTAGTTTTAGCTTTGAGGCGCGTTGTTTATCTAGATTCCAATTTATTACACCTCACCTATCTGCTCTGCAGTTAATCATTGACAGGCAAGGTTACAAAGCTGACTTTAAATCAGGGAGTCCAGGCTACCATTATCCCTCTCTAAATATTTACCCTGCTTCGACATAGCTGAGCTGTCTGTGTGCTGCACCAACCAGATAGACAGGCAACAGAAACGACTGCACTCTGGGGTTAAGGCCAAGTGTAAGGCCAGCAAACACCCACACGTATCTTGTTCAAGCACGGACAGATTCAAAAGCACCTTAACTCTGTTACGAGTCTGTGGCCTAGATGGTTCTAATTGATTTTCTAGCTTGAGGGAATGTGGTGCACGTATGATTACTGCCATGAGAAATCATGATTTAACTCCTTTTTGCTATTTCTGGTATCAATATATTATCTACAATGTCATTTAGTGCCGGACAGATGTTATTCAGTGTGTGAGGCCATAACCGTATGAGCGCATGTTTGCGTGTGTGTGTGTGTCCAGCATGTAAAAAAAAAAATTTAAGGAAAGGAGGCCGAAAAGAGAGAGAGAGTGGCTGTTGGGGAAATGACTGGGTTTGGGTGTGACCTGCTCAGCTATGCACTAGTGATCATGTGAGACCTGTGCTAATTATACACTTCTCAAGAAGAAGGTCGATCCTCTCTCGTGGGCAGAAAACATGTGCACATGTGTCCAGGAGGACACACATTAGTGTCTGTGTGTCGGAGACGAGGGGGGGGGGCACCAATGTGGCTTCATGTAACACAACTCATTCGAGAGTTTGTCCTATTTCAACCTCTCAATCTGTGTTACAGAGAATTAGGGCAGCTGACTTTTCACTCAGTGTTGCTGTGGGTCTGTTTAGAAAGACTAATTTAGAGAGTGTGTGTATGTGTGTGTGTGCAGAGCTAGAAGTTTATGCCTTATCATATGATGCGAACATTTATCTGACAAATCCACAGGTTTTCTTTCTGATATTTCCTCCATGCTCTTTCGCTCTTTCTCTGTCTTTTTACTTTCTGCTTCTCTTTCCACTGTGGGTTTCAGAGACCTGCTCTGTTTTTCATTACCAGTGGAAAAAATGGGGCGAGCGGTTTAAAAAAAACGTATTACCCATCTCCATTAATACACATATCCTAGTGGAAAATGAGTCCAAACTACTAAAATAGGCCTTCAGAGTCATTCAAAAAGCCACCGTATACTTGCCAGTCACTCCTTTATAGTGGCAACCTCTAACTCAATGTGACAATTTAAACATCTGCCTGCAGATAAAAGCACCACTGCTCTCTCAGTCAATAATCTCTCACAGTCAGTAAAACTAAACTCAGGAGCCTGTGACATGTAGGTAACATTGTGTTATGTCAGTAGCAGTTATGTTGCTATTTTGAAATTTTAATCCTAATTTTTTCTAACATCTGGCAACACAATATTGCAAAAAAAAAAAAAAAATGCTTATGATTATTATGACAGTGCCTTATGTTCCCTTTTTGCCAACTTTGCAGCATTTTGAGAAGATTTCAGGGTATTAAGCTATGAAAATATATGAAATTCTTCTTGTAATTTTCATGTGCACAGGTGAAGAAGCTGCTGAAGAGTCAGCTTGGGCCTGACAATGTTCTTTTGTCCGCATCTGGCTGTAGCAACTCTTCCCCTGAGTTGCGTTGCGCACACGCTGTCCTCATCCTAACCCTGCTCACACGCAGTCAATGACCACGAGTCACCAGTATCTGCGGGACAATACAAACACGAACAACATACACTGCCAAGTCAATGCTGGAAACTCTGGGTTGAGGTCCACCCATCTCCAGAGATCTTGTGCTTCGATAAAAAGAGTCATTGTGAAAGAGCGAGAGAATCGACTAGAGTGAGAGAGAGAAAAAAAAGAGGTGTTTGCTTTCCTGCTGCTGCCTAAAAATGGAAAATTACTGCATACAGTTCCCCAACTCTGCTCTAAAGCAGACACACATATAGAAACACACACAAACCCCTTATAACTGCCCTTAGGCCTCTGCACAGGAAGTGGTTTCAGCGAGTTAGAGCTACATGATGACGCTATCGCCTTATTCCTTTCTAGCAGCTGAGCTTTGCTCAAGGCATCCGTATGAGTTTGTACATCTGGCTATTCATCAGACTGTTCGGCTGCTTTTCTATTCAAACTCTGGCACACGGCAATCACGATCACTTCCAGAAAAACTGCGCTATTGTAGTAAATTCATGCAACTTTGTTTATGTGCAGTGTAATCATTCGGAAAAGCAGCTGACTCTTGAATGAATTCCATTTGGAAGTAAACACTACTCAAAACATTTTGAACTGTCCCAGAAAATTCCACAGCTCTCCGTTAAATATGCCAGACTGCTTCACCTAACCCCACCGCCAAAGCCCCCACCCTCCTCCATTCTGGACCCTTCATCACATGTTCCAGTCACCTGACCAGAAATAGATCGGACCGAAGAGAGCACATGCTGTGGCCAGATGGTGCACTCCAGTTTGTTATTTCCAGTTTGCAACACCATAAATTCCCTCAAACCGCCTGTCAGCCCGAATGTGCTCAGTCTCTTATCTGTATCTCCTTATCGACTCCAGATTTCCTGCTCGCCACTTCTCCTTTCTTACCTTGAGCGAGTCGAAGCAAGCGATGACCCGCCCGTTGTCCACCTGGCAGCTCTTGGCTGGATGAGCGAACTTGCACTCCTGGTCGGAGCGCGAGCACGTGCCCCTCTGGAACTCCCGGCATACTTCCAGTGTCAGCCACTTCGTGTCACGGATGTGTGTTATGTTCATCGCCATGTCAAGACGCCGGCAAAAAAAGTATTCCGAGCGGAGATCTATTTGAAATCTGTTCAAATTAAGTACCTATAGTGTTGTTATCCAAAATCTTTTTCTTTTTCTGTTTACTAATTGGTGTTGTCACTGTCTGGGATACTTGTCCGTGAAGACGAAATGAAACATTCAAAAAGAAAAGCTCCTACTGATTGAGAGGGCTCCTTCTCCAAAGTAAAATGTTACAGGATGGCTGTGGATGTAAGCGGGTCCTTTTCCTGATCAGACAGCAGCTGACAAACTTATTATATCCAGGAGAGACTACTTAGCTTAACAGTCAAGCTGCCTCTCTTGGTTAGACTTTTCTCTCTCACTTTTTATTGCTTACTGAACTGCGTCATCTATAACATTCCCAGGCGAAGGTGACAGCCGAACTGAGAGCCCTCTTTTTAGGTGCAGTGAAGCAGGCAACAAAGGTGACAGTCTGGGTGTAGCCTGCTACAAGAAGGTTAAGGACACTGAGGACTAAGTGGAGGCTTTAGAGGGTTGAAGGCGAAGGTGAAAGGCAAGGTGATGCTGTGTGGGCCTGGTGGTGTGTTGGGCTGCTGTGGTAAGGCTGGTCAGCTGGTGGATAGCGGGTGGCAGCAGGGCCGTCTACAGTGAGGAGAGCGGAGTTTGGAGTTTGGCTGCGTGGAGTGGATGATGATGGTATAGTGGATGGGGTCGGAGCGAAGGCTGCGAGGAGGGTGTGGTTGCTGTCCTTGTACTCGTGTTGCTGTGGCAGCAAGCGAGCGAGGCAGGGGGGAGGGTGGAGCTTCAGCTGTAGAAGCAGGTCAAAGCTGCAGCAGACATCAGGGAAGGCACTTCCTCTGGGGAGATAAAGAGGGAGATAAAAGGACGGGGAAAAAGAGAACGAAAGATTAGTCTGATAGAACACATTAAAAAAAAAGAAGATAACTTTCATTTTTGTTTTCCCGCTCGTGTGTCTTTCAGAGAAGATTCTGACCAGCAGCATTTTTAAAGTCGTGCCACTGCTGAGCTATGCAGCTGTGGGAGTGAAGAATATGTAAAAATCTCAGAAATGCAGGGGTGTCAGCGAAAACAAATAAAACTTTCACCCGCCCTGCTCTCTAAACACACATAGTGCAAGCACACCTTCATCACACCACGCTACACACAAACACACACACACAGAAATGCACAAAGCAGCCATTCACAACTTTCCACATCATCTGGACAACGCAGAGAAAAGCACATCAAATCCCGTATCACTTACAGTCCAGTACAGCAAAGCCAGCCATTGCAAATGTGTTTAGAGGTGAAAGAAAGGAAGAGAGTGAAAGCAAGGGGGAAGTTGAGGCTGGGCATGAGGGAGAAGAGTTTAGTCATTTCCTTTCTTGCGAAGCCTTGTGAGAGTGGCGGCCAATGAGAGCTAGCGGAGTTGCAGCAACATTCTGGGCCCAGCGCCAGGTGAGAGCAAGGGGGAGGAGCGAACAGGAGGCTGACCTGTCCGCTTGCAGTTGAAAGACACACAGGCTAAACTGTTTCTGCCTTACAAGATAACCTGTTTCCTTATCAAAACAATACGATTCATGGAAGATTCCAGAGATAACCTAATTTTATTTTTAAATAGGATATACCACCGTTGCAGTAAGGCGATGCATATTGCAGCGGTCTCACAAAATACAAGCTCGCCTGCAGTAATCATGCAGAACGTGATTGAACTAAACAGCATTGATTATTATTTCACTGTTAGAATTTTCCCATTTATCACTTTTGAGTGAGTTTATAAGTTTAAATGAGTCCTTTTTCGTTTTGGGTTTGCTTTGTTTGTTTGTTTAAATTTTGCATTGCTGCCAGTGGTTTCTATTTTTGGTGAATCCATTGTATGGGGTTTGTTAGGGGAATCTGCATGATTGGGATCCCAGGGGCCCATCCTGCCCTTATCGCTAAGCCAGAGTAAGTCACCACACCCTGTGTAGTGAAATCGCTTTCCCCCAGAAAAGCATGTGCACCCTCAGCAATGCCACCAACCAACCGCTGCTAACTTTACAACACTGCAACGCACTATATCAGAGCCCTGCAGCAGTGCAGCGCAGCCCATGATGACCCAGCAACATGGATAAACAGTATATTTAAAGAGCGAGAGAGAGAATGACAAAACATTTCAGTTTCACCTTGGATGACCCTTATGATAGCAAATGTAGCAATGTAGCATAGAAATGACCTTTGCATGCAAGTGTATTTGAACACAAATCCTCCAACCATACTAATGTTGGTATCGATCCAGTACCAAATGAATACACATATACAGCCAGTATCTGCTGTATATGTGTATATATACCAGTACCGATAACTCATAGTGGGAGTTTATGTAGAGAAAGCAATGTGTCACGATTTATAAGTTTATGAGTCAAATCATCAATTCATATTTTAATAATTTCATCATATTTTAATGACCACTATTCATTATGATTTTTTACTTTCCACAGTAATTAGTTAATACAACAAAGCACACCTTTATGCTTTTCATGTATTTTAAACCTTTTTTTTAGACCTGGAATGTAAATGTGCCTTTCTCTGAATCACTTTTGATCTACTTCTGTTGCTTAAATGTGATGTGACACAATTCAGTGGGCTACATATTGAGAGGTTAAAAACAAAGTACTGATTATATCATGCTAGTACCGATACCAATGCCAGCGTTGGTATCAATACTACTGATATTCAGATCGATGTGCATACCTCTCTTATCTTAGTAACGCAAGCAAGCAAGTAGCAGTAATTGTTCCTGCTGGTTTAAATTCTCTTTTATGCCAAAAGACATTTTTCAGTACCAGAACTTAGACTGAATATCTTCGTCAGAGTGCAACTCTTCCAGGATGTCGTACTTTTGTTTGTGTGACTGGGGCTATATTTCTGTTCCCATGAACTCTATTCACGTGAAGTCATTCATCAACTTGCGCACACTGCTGCGTAAATGTCAAGTCAGTCAAGAATAATCTTTATGTGCCATCATGAAAGGCCTGTTATTATCACTAAATGTTGACCTTACATGTGCTTATTACAATTGAGTCTGATGAGGCGTTTAGCGACACGCTTTTACTACCAAGTACACTTTGTGGAGTTCGGCTGAACCAAAGCTAAAGGCACCTAGAACTGGCTTCAATCAAATTAGAGGGTGTGACGACTTGACACATTGAAAGCTGACAGCCCCCTGAGTTCCGTCGGCCTGCCTAATCAGTTTCTGTGGTTTTGGTCAGATGAGAACACAGCTGTGAGGGAGAAACAATGTAATATGGTGTAAGACGAGCCAGAGTAATAATGAATACTCATTGTGATCCATCATGTCTGGACACGGGCCTCCTTCCCTTATTGATTTCCTCATCTCTACAGTTTTTTCTATTGGTGTGCCACTCCCTCTATCTAATTCCACTTTAACTGCCAGTGCTCTTTGAGTATCCATTTCAAATCAGTGAGTGTTTAACATTATCTTCTACTCTGCTCTTTCTGCAAAATTTATAACAGTAATATAATTTGAACAGGTGGATCTGTGACTTCCTTCCTATTGTTTCAGCCACCTCAACTTCACCCATGTCTCTGCCTTCGTGCCTTTGGTGTGATTATCTGGCCTATGTTCTCGTTCAGCATCCTCGGCAGCCCTCCCTTAGACTCCAAGGTCTTGCAAGCTGGTGCAAGGTCGATCAGAGTGGAGGAAGGGGAGACTGCAAGAGAGCGCAAGCGAGACATTCTTCCTATCGCCCTTTTAGGACACGTGGTAGAAAGACTTCAGACCGACAAGAAGAGGAAGCGGAAGAAGAATCGGTCCTGTGACAACAGCATACACTTTTATAGCACAGTTTTGAAAACCAAGCCCCCACATCTTTTACTTTCTCTTCCTTTTGAGCCATGAAACAAATCTGTTCTCGCTAAGAAAAAAAAGACACTGTCAAAATTCACCCTGCACCGAAAGCCCCTACAAATCATAAATCCTGCCACTGATATATGTGGTGAATGGCGCTGAATGGTGGTCGTGCATGAAAACGTGCCTCAGGTGACTGACAAGTTGACTCTACTAAAGAAACATGCTAATCTGGTAGCTGGTTTTGGGATTTTGGAGTCCTTATTGCAACTGGAAAACTCCACAGGACCGAGAAAACAAGAAAGAGGGTGTGGCTCACAGTTATTATAAGACTTCCTGAAAAAATGAGCGACACGTTACTAGTTTACATAAACATGGCTTGATTTCACGGCTACGAAATACTAAAGGCTCTTTTTTGCATGGATTAACTAGCGCAGTATTAGCAGAAATTATTTTTGAAGAAAAATGAAGGTATGCTACTGGTTACATTGCACCATCTGGTATGGCTAACTAATTAGCAAACCACAGCTTCTATTTTCGGCTGTGACAGCGGAGAAAGACGCAGTCATCGCTTTTGGTTTGCTGCTGTTCATCGCAGGGAGTGGTTTCAGCATTTTGCCAGAGGTGGTGTCAGGGTGACAGTTTGCTGATACAGGTCATCGCGCTGTACGAAACACAACACCTCTGGACTTGCTGCTCAGACGCTAGCATGCCAATACTGCCCTCGCTGACCTTTACACACACCCTTACATAGCGGCACATATCTGGACACACATTGATACGTTCTCTATCTTTCCTGCATTGATGCACAAAAGTAGAGATTAAATGATGCTGCTCTGCCCACCATACAGCTTATGTGCAACACTGAGTAGACTGTATCTGCAAGATCTCAGTTGGTTGAGAGACTACATTCAGTAAGGTATCAAAAAAAATTGGTGCATGTGCCGGGTATACAGGAAACCCTATTTACTTACACTTCATTTATGAGTTTGGTTTTATGTGAGTCCAGCTCACATGGACAGAGAGCTGTGCAAATATAACACTGCTGTTCTGAGCTGTGCCACATCTGTTACTCTTATCAACTTCATTGCCATGCTCTTCCTCATCATGAAGTCATTAGCTGGTCTTATTTATTAGTCGCATCAAGTTATGTATCTGATTAAGGTTTCCTGAAAGTGACTCTTTGGCTAGAAACGCAAAACTAACAATGCCTATTGATTCCTCTGGAGGAGCAAACCTCTGGAGACAATGAGATCTCTTGTGTGGCACACATGTACAGCGCTAAACACACACACATGCTGACAACATACACAAACGAGAACCTGTGTAAACACACAAACCTCTATCTGACTCGACACTGGGCATTCTTAAACTGTGGTGAATATCTGATTGTGGGCAACACTGCATCTTTGTGCGCACATGTGTGTGTAAGGATGTTGTGAAATCAGCGGACAGTTAGGATAATGGCGGGCCTTATGGTTCATAGAGTGGCTCGCTGGCTCACGTTTACGTCTTCTGTGTCAGTATACAGAGGGACGGGCTAATTTCTACTGAAACACACTAAGACGATTGCAAATAGGCAAAAGTAAAGTAAGATAACAAGTGAACAATTCACCAGTTTCAAAACAAGGGAATCATATGCTCTGACCTTTGCAGTCACAGGATCGCAAGATTCTCGGTGGGGATATTGAAAAATTTGCCTTTAGAACTGCAGTGTTGATTTCTCTGGGAGTTTAGGAAAGTGTAAAATCCAGAGTATACTGAACTTATATCGTTACTTAATACTTAATAAGACCCTATTTAAGCTGTTATTGAATCTCCAATTATATACAAATACTGCTTAACCAACATGCCTTAAACCTAAAAGTAAAAAGTGCATACTTTATTCTGTTTCAGCTGATGATCAGGTAATGTTGCTGTGACTGTGTGATTTTGCCCAAAAAGACCAGAGCATTATTGTAAAATCTTTTTTTTCTTTCTGCAAAGTAGCACATTATTTCCTTTTAAGGTCACAACTCTGCAACTGTCTGCTATATTTTTCATTTACATATTTGCAGAACAAAATTTTCATTCCTGGACAAACACTAAGGCATCTAATCATGCGTTCCACTACTAGTCCCACGCTAAGCACCTATATTTGGCTATGTTATCTGTGTATTATATGCAAAGACACATTACCAGTAACCAATTTATCTTCTGCCCTAATCACCAGCGACCACGCCATGCAATGTCTCATGCCTACATTAACTGAGCATTACTGGGGCCCCTTCTCTGCTAGGCTGAGGCAAACTTAGCAAGGTTGCTAGAAAAAGCCTGTGAGAGAGACTAGTGGGACGGCAGCGTTATAAATGTTACAGCCACCTGACACGCTGTCGGAGATGAAGAGGCCTAAGATGTCATGGCTGTCGAGAGAAACAAGTAGAAGCTTGTGTTGACATGTGTACCTCTGGACAGAACAATAATGAAATATCTAGACCCTTATTACTGGCAACACAAACGACAGCTTTGACACATCAGTCATCCCACATACTAGCGCTGCTGTGTAGCTCAGATAAAATGGGCACTGGTGCTATCGTGTGATGTCTAAAACAGAAGCCTGAAAATAAGAACAGGAAGAAACATGTATGAAGTAAAACCTCATTTATTTCTGGTGTAATACTTTGCTGAGGCCATTTCTTATTTTTAGCTTAGCTTATATTATTGTAAAGTGTGTCATACTCAGGCAAAACTGTGTCAAACTTCCTCAGAGAGCATGAAATGTGGCTGTATCACCAGAAACATACAGAGAAGCCCTCGTGTATTAAAGGCTTAACCTGTCAACGCACATTCAGCCATGCACATAATCCTGTCTGTAGGGCAGATTCGAAATGATAGGAAGCACACATAAATGCAGAGTAATTTGCACCTGAATGTATGCTCATATGTGGCTCGACGCAATGCAATGCGACCTTACGGCTTCCTTATGTGCACAGTGACACGTTCCTCGGCCAGACAGAAATTGACAGTCTACCTGCAGCGCACTTACTGTGGAGATTTTTACAAAAACTCTACTAAATAATCTGCCACACATCTGTCTTTGCTGCGCCTGCACACATGTGTGCACATACTTGGGTGTGTGTGCTGTCTGAGCCACCATGAATCCCTCTAAGTCACAACAACAACATTCCTCATCATTGCCCCAACCACCGACAAGCCACCGAGAGTATACTCAGAGCGGGGGGGTAGAGATCATGAGGAGAAGGACAAAGACGGGAGAAGAAGGAATGAAGGCGTCAGATACTTTTAAAAATGAAATCGTGACCAGCTGCTGTTTAGAAATTGTTTTAATAAAGAAACAAACAAACAGCGAAATTTATGTAATTGGGACTGAAAGATATTATTTTTCAAATAAAAATGCTTTTCTTTCCTTATAAAATAGTCTGATCTACACGGACAAACCAGGCTGGTCTGTAATCGTTTGGAAAAAATGTATTACAGTACACTGCGAGGCAATCTCAAGTCACCCAAAACAAAGTAAACTCTTAAGTCGACTTACTTTCACTCCCGTCTAAAGATCAACAAGTAAAACCTTTTCCATTTACGCGGTCTCCTTCTCCCATGTTTCTCTGTCCTGCTTTCCCCTCTTTCCTTCCCTTTGCAACTTTCTTCCTCTCTCGCTCTCTCTCGGTTACTCCCCCCTCTGTCAGACGCATGCAAACACTTACTTAGAAACACACACACACTCCCACAGACAGAGTCACCCCCTCACACACTCTCTCCTCCCGCGACCCGAAATGCTTGGCAAACATTCTAACGTACTGAAATACTGCTCGCCATATAAGGTAGCACCAGCTTCACATGTCACACATAATTTACATACAGCGGGGCGGGAGTTTGCCTTACACTGGGCACGCATGTTAAGAAAACACACATGTGGTAGATCCATGCTTTCGCTTTGGGCTGACACAGCAAGAAAGAGGGAAGACGTATAGGAGAGTCAAATGATACCATTCTCCCTGTTAACCAAGCCCTGAAGGATAACTCCAAACATGTCCTATGTTGAGTCAGGCAGAGGGAATGAAAGCTGAGTGGGCGATCTATTGATCCTCTCCACTGCTTCCTGGAACAACCACGGCCCTCTAAACACACACACACACACACACCAGCAAATTTTGTTGCTAACTAGCGCTACCCTCAGGAAGGAGCTATTTTGTGACTGTCTGGTGTGAGCCAACAATGTGTCTAAATTGGAGCGTGCCTATATATATATATATATATATATATATATATATACATAGATAGAAAGATAGATATATAGATAAGATATATATGTTATAAGGCATAACAAATGGAAGTTAGCCATGTGGTGCACACCCCCACACACACACACACAGCATACACCAAGGCAAACAGTCTCTACATCTCTACCTATTTTCCATTGCACAAGTGCTTACTTTGGAAAGTAAAGACAGCAGCACACATACACACACACACACACACACCACACACAACACAGGAGGAAAAATCTAGATAAACCAGTGAGGAAGGGAGGAGGGTTTTGAACCAAGCTCTTACCTCTCACATTGCCCTCCAGTTTGTGTGTGCGTGCTTCCGCGTGTCGACTGGCTCTGTATGTTTATGCGTGTATTCAGACAGGCCGCGACAGCAGACCCCCAGGCACCGGCTGGACCATTCTCAGGCAGGCAGGCAGGCAGAACACAGCAAGGCAGAGCGACTGGCAGAAGAGGAGGCAAGCGAGTGAGCGAGTGAATCAGCAGCGAATGAGTAAAGGAGCTGTGAGCGGAGCCGAGTATCCAGAGTGAGGGAGAGCGATAGGGAGAAAGCAAGAGAGAGAGAGGAGGAGTGTTTGTCTGTGCGGTTGTGTGTGTATGCGTTGCAGCGTTGGCTGTGTGCGCTAGTGTCTCCCCTCCCCTGCCTCTCCAAGTGGCTAAGCAGGGTTGTGCAGAGCTGTGCTGAGACGGGGCTGGGCTGTGTCTTTACTGACTCCCCAGCCTCTGGATCATCTGTCTGCTGCAGGAAAGTAGTGCTCACTGGGCAGCAGTAGCAACAGCTGTGGAGGAGGAGGACGACGACGACGAAGAGGAGGAGGAGGGAGGGAGCCCAGACTGCACTGGGCATACAGATCCTGCAGTTCCCTCTCCCTCCTTCTCTTCCTCACTGAAGCTGGCCACGCCCCCCCCTCCTCCAAAAACACCAGGAAGTGCTGGCTCAGTTACAGCAGCACTGTCCTTGCCTATTCAGTGAAGCTGAGGTAGGAGAGACGGAGAGGCAGGAAGGAAAGATTGGGAAAGCCCAGCAACAAGAAAAGATGAACATTAGTAACAGGTTAAACATACCAATGAGGAAAGGTCATGCACAGAGAGGAAGGGCTTTAGAAGTCAAAGCCATGAGTGTGATGTTAAATACAACCAGAAAGGGAAAGAATGAGTGAAGCAAGGGTCTTAATGAGGCTAGGATGAAAAAGAATAAATGGCATTGGAAAGAATGAATTAAATACGGGGTGTGGAGGAAACAGTTATGGAAAGATTTACAGGGTTTTTACAACAGATTTGGTCTGGCTTCTGTCCAGATCCCCTCTCGCACTTTCATACTGCTTTTCGTCTGTGGCATGCAATCCTTAGCTCACACTAGCTCCTGCCCACATTATAAAAGCACTAAACTGCACTAAATCAAACTGCAATAAGTAAGTGGTTATAGATTTGAAATTACTTCTTTAAAAAAAAAGAGAAAAAAACATGCAGACCAGGGCAGTTTGGTTGCAGGTCAGCAACATATTAAGAAAAAAGCTAACTCAGAAAACACAGAGAAGGCTGTAACTGCCAACTCTCCTGTATTGTTGTTGACACCAGGCTTCTGCTGTTGCAACCCGTGCACCCGATAGAAGCCTCCAAGAATTTGATTTGGACCTGATTCTGCAATATCCGGTAGCTATGGAGATAGTGGCCCTGGCGTCTGCAGGAATCCTTGCAGATTTCTAGCATGTGCTGACGCCAAGTTTATGACCAATTTGTGCATATTGTCTGTGACTCATTTTCATTTGATTGCCATCACAGTGAAAATGCATTAATATACCCAAAATATCTTTGCAATGTGTTTTCATATACAAAGCATGTTAATGCTGCATAGCGCTGAATGTAAATCAACTGAGCTCACACATATTCACTTGGAGATGTAAGATTCCACTCTTTCGTTGGCGTATTTGCTTATATGCAGATGAAAGAATGCTTAAAACCATTGCCTCTCCTATGCAAAACTGTCACACCTCCACTGTCTCTCTGTTCCTAGACTTTCTATCCCGCTGGACCTGTTTCAATGACTGCACAGCTCTGTTTAATACAAAGCTGGTGATAAGTCATCTCCAATTTACACAGCAGCACTGTAAACCCTGGGTGACAATCTGTGGCTGAGCCCCTGCAGCACGGCTAACTCTTTACCTATAGCCAAAAACCCTGGTGCAATGTGTGGGTAAACTCAGAGAGAGCAAAAACAGCGCGCGCCGCAGACAAATAACTGAAAGCATTAATGCAAGTTCTGATCGACAGCGGCGTTATTAACTACAACAGCAATGTGCACGCCTTGATCTATTTCCAGCAGTCATTCATTAGTGAAGGAAGGATCTGTTTCCAAGCATGGAAACAACCCTGCTAGACTTGTTGTCTTTTAGATTAGAAGACCAATGTGTTTGACGGCAATGAGCTTTCGTTGACCCATAATAAAGAAACACAGTGATTGATGATCTGGCTCAATAGGAGACATATTAGCAAGGCCTCCAAAGATCTGGGCTCTCTGCAAAACTCAGACTCTAATGTGGAATTTCCCCTCTGCTACTGCAGTTCAGTGTACACTGTGTGCATCTTTTTCTTACTTCTCTTCTTTATGATATCACTAAATCTGTCTTTTCATCGCTTTATCTTACTTATGACTGCATCTTAATTCCCCTAAACTTGCCTTACAGGCTTCAAGGCTTGTCTATTTGTAATACTCCCCTCAATCATACTCCTCTCACTAACTTCAAGTATGAGAGCAGAGCCAAATTGCACAGTTACCAAATGTTCCCTCATTGCTTCTGACAAGTTTCATTCTGATCGAGCTCACAACAGGAGCTTACTTCTACTTTTGTAGTTCTTATTTCTTTACGTGTCACATCGGCCGAACAATTTGCCTTCTTTCTGCACATGCCTCGTATCTCACAGAGGTGTTGTGTTCTCTAGATCGGTGAAACTGTAGAGCTGCGAAAGGATGCGCAAAAAGCAACAGGAATAAACACACTGAGGTTGAGCAAGCTGTTAACACACATACTTATGGTACAAACCGAAAACAGGAAGAGGTGTGTGTGTGTGTGAGCGCACGCTTGAAAGAGTGTATTCAATGTGCTTGAAGGGGAATTCCACCACTTTTACACACCAAGTTCGGCAAGTTACTCATGGGGAGTATACTCAGCCTGTAAAAACTGTTGTATAATTTCTTCTGTGGCTCTGCAGGGTTAGGGAAGTCTACGAATGTAGCCTAAGTAATGCCACTACTGGGAATTCCCTTTGTCACATCAGTTTATATACATATATAAAAAAAAAAAATCTGTCTTTTGCATTTCTTCCATATTTACTGAAGTAGAAAAGAAGAAGATTTCAAAATTCATTAAGTTCAATCCAACGCTAACACAATCTTTTCTTGTTGACCCTTCTGTCTCTGTCACATAAAAAACCATAACGGCTACCATTTTATTTCCTTTCCTTCCTCCCTGATGAACTCAGCTTTCCACCTTAAGCATCCCTATCATCTCAGCACTCTGCTATTTCTCAGCTGTCTGTCAATGACACTAGCTGGCTGATGTGAACTCTCACTCCTCTGTGGAAATGTTGGAAATGAAACTCCAATGGCTCATTTATCCCTTAGTCGTCGTCCCCCACCTCTTGAAAAAACAAAAAACAAAACCAAAAACCCAATTACACTCAATCGTATAAAGCCTTTAACAAAAACAAAAACAAGAAACAGGAAATTCCATTTAACATTAGTGATTTCACAAGACTATATATAATAGAGGCTGCAGAATGACAAAGCAAAAATACCCCTTTGAGGTAACGTCTACACTTTAAACAAAAAAACAAAAAACAAAGAGTCCTCTTCTTGTGCAAATTTGCAGTCTTATTTCCCTACTGCATACTTTGTGGTTTTCTCTTAACTTCTTTCCATTTTGACACGGTGGGGGAAGCAGGTGCAATTCAAGCTGTCAGGTTTGAAATACACAGAGAGGAAATAGCACGCTGTCTTGTCCCTATCTGACACCACGGTGCACATGTATGTGTGTGCAGAGCTCAGGCTTTAAGCTTATCTTGGAGCAAACGAATGGAAACACACCCTCTGCAAAGTGGCCTTTCATTTCAGCTTTCATCTAATTTTCTGTCTAAATGTAGCCTATGGGTATGTGTTGCTGTGTTTATCATAAAAATTCTCCTTCCATATCAAACTCTCAACACGCACCCCACTGGAGAGACAAATTTGACAAACTTGAACAAAGAACAAAATACCGCATGTTAACATCAAACGGAGACTGACATTTCCTTCTTTGTGAAGCATAAAAGAAAGTAAGTTAACCAGCTTACAGTTTAAATATTTTTTTTTAAAAAAGGTCAACAAAACAAATTAGAAGCATGAAATACAAATTACAAACAAATTTTACTTGGAAACTGTTAAAATAATGCAGGGAAAACGTACAGAGAGCTTACCTGCGTGTTTGTCTAACGCTGATGTGCCTCTGGGACCGACAAAGCCACTTCAGCATAGGTCATGCTGCTGCAATGCATTGTGGGATTTACTAACATCTTCAGTTCTCTCTTCCTCCACTTCTCTAACTGTGATCTCTCTCACTCTCATAATAGCACCTTCTGCTTGGCAACGGCTATACCACAAATGTGGTCAGGTTTACAACGAACCATCACTGCGCAACATCAAGTCTCCATGACAACCACTCTTTATCTCATTTGCATCTTCTGCTTGCATTATCTACTTATGCCAAATATGGTCGCCTTGTTATTCTCCCCGCCTCTCTCTGTATCCCCTTTCTGTAACTTCCTCTTTTCATCCATTTGCACAACTACGTGTCGGCACACTGCGCAACATATATCGTACAGTATACATGCGCAACGACATGTACAAATGCTTGAAAAGGTGTGAAAAAAAGGAACTGATGGAGACATAGTTTGCACACTAAGAGATAAGTAAGATAACTTTACGGATGAGGAAGTGGAAGAAGCTGTTTTTGAGACTGACTTAAAAAAGGAAAGGGGGGTTTCAGCACGACAATACGACCTTATCCCCTTAAAAACACGTATATCACTTACCCCATCGATTCCTCTTCTATGAGGTTGTTGCAGGCCCTTCCTCTTCCACCAGAAAGCCCGTGTCTATCAAACTATCAGTGGAATGTTGAACCAGGCCCCTGGGGCCCACACACGCAGCAACACTCAGCAGCACTCAGCACCTGTTTCCGACTGCCAGCACAGAGAAAGAGACGCGGTCAATCACACGGGACAGCTCAGTGTAAGGGAAAGAGCAGAGGAGGGTAGGAGACAAACAACAAGCATTTTATCAGCAAAAATACACAACTGAGTAGCTACAGTGTTATTTTTAGCAGCATAGTGTGACTGCATGTAACTTAGCATTATTAAGTCAGTAATATATATTATAAATAGGATTTAGTCCTATAAAATAAGGCTATCAGAAATAGTCAGAAGAACGTACACAGTAATAACTAATATGTCCCCATGCTCCAGTAACACTTAAAGACACAGAGGAAAAACAAAACATGGGTGGTTGACGTTGTTTATAAGCTAAAAATAGGCCCTTAAAATCCATTGCTAGGTGGTTGCTTTGCAACATGATTTAGTCATAATATTATTGAAATGAAACTTTTATGGATCTAAACAAGGCCTTGATATTATGAAATTAAGAGGATAAGATGCTTTTATAAGGCATAAAGTTGCAAAAATAAAAAAAGGTCATTTTACTGCATGGTTGGTAAGCAACATGACTATAGAGATATAAAGATGTTAAAATAAAAAGCATTACAAAATGTAAATAGTTCTGTTGTCTTCAGATTTATCACTTCTCTATTTGACTTCAGTTACACAGACAGTGTCAGGGAACGCACCGAGGAAGAATCAGAAGCGCTGATCGTCACTGGGCCTCCCCTCCTATGGGCTGAAAGGGCTGCTGTGAGTCGGTGGATTGGAAGCCAATGAAACCAGGCCTAATTTAGCCTTGGCTCCTCCACGAGCTGCCAGGAGTACGAGTGAGACTCCTTCCCTTTTTAGGGCTACCAGGACAGTGTCGTCTGCAAGTGGCACTACTGCATACCTAACTAAACTAAGGAGCTGGAAAAAGAGAGATAGAAGCGAAGGGGTGACAGTCAAAATTAGTTATACAGATGTGCCATTTTAATGACCGTCTAGATCTAAAAGTCATCGAGTATCACAGACAGAACTGTGTAAATATTTTAACAAACCACCTACTTGAATTACTCCAACTCTAAATTTATTTAACAAGCCAGTTTAGACACGTTTACAACCATCTTATCTTTACACTGCTTTCAGTAGATACATGGACAACTTGGCTTTGTAACTGACTTTGACATGATGGTCTACTGAGGGTATCACAACAGCTTGCATAGGATCACACCAGTAATTAGGTGATAAGAGAGAACTAATCAGCGTCTATACTTACACTATCCACTCAGCCGCGTCCAGACACTGTGTCATGCGATCTTTAATAACTCCAGCCTACACAGAAAGTAGATAACTAGCTGCTGCAGGGCCTGGAAGTGGTTTTTTCCCTCCATCGTGATCTGGCTGATATTTATGTGACAGAGAAAAAAGGGGGTAGACACTTGGCTTCAACTCTAGTGAGACCCAGAAAAACATTTTCTTTTTCAATTTAGAAGTATTTTCCAATTTATGTGGACTAAATAAACCCATGACTGAAAGAAATGCAAATTTACACTGGCATTCAAAGCCTTTTCGCTTTGGAACCAGGGTGTGAGATACGTCGAAGGCAGTGCTATGCAACTATGTGCACCCAGGAAAATGATAGACACATCACTATTTAATAACCATGACAGCCCATGTATTTAAAATAAATGGATTAGACGAGGATTACTCACTGAGCCCCAACTCCTTTCGCATCTGTGTGTTTATATAACTACACATGTATTCTTGAAGACAGTGATCACATAAGCCATGGTATGGAGCACACAATAGGATTATGTATGGTGGTGTGTTCAAGTATCGTCGTCAGTTCCCACCACCTATAGTGAGCAGACAAACACTTGGCTTGTTTCACTGCATGCGTGTGTAATAACCTCAACAGAGACCAATTCGAGCTGACATAATCCCATCAGCCTATTCAAGGTCCCTGTCTGACCACCTCTACATAATGAGGAGATAAAGGCCCCATCACTGGCTGTTTTTATGAAGAGAATTATGCACGTCTCTTGTGTTATGGAGAACTGTTAATTGAATTAATCTCCCCCCACTGGAGTTGAATACTATAATTTTGAAAGTAATATCCACTCATTTCTGCGTCTATCTGACTCTGAGCCGGTCTCTTCACCAGCTGTTAAAGCAGTTGTTATAACTTGTTTATCTTTATTTTCATATCTAGGTTTAATATCCTCACCTCGGCATGTAAGCAATTCACTGGAAATAGTTGCAGCTATTTAAAACTCCCTTTCCTGCTAACACTATCTATGTGAAGGATGAACTGTCACTACTAAACCAAACCAAATTCAGATAACAGCAAAAAAAGAAAAGAAAACACTCATCCAATATGTCAGTTACACCTTCCTAGCATGGGGCCGGGCCTGCTTTTACCTTTAGAACTGCCTTGATTTGTTGTGGCATAGATTCAACAAGGTGCTGGAATCATTCCCCGTGAGATTTTTCTCCATGTTGACATTTTGGCATCATATGGTTGCTGCAGATTTGTTAGCTTCACAGCCATGATAAGAATCTCCTCTTTTACTGAATCTTCTTTTGCTCAATTTTAGTGAGCAAATTATAGCCTCAGTTTCCTTTCTTAGCTGACAGGAGCAGCAACCGGTGTGGTGATCTGCCTGTAGTCCATTATGTGCATTCAGAGACGGTCTTCTGCATACCTTAATTGATGCAAGTGAATAGTATAGTTACTTTTGCCTTCCCATCATCTCCAAGCTGATAGTCTAGTCATTATCCTCTGATACCTGACATCAACAAAACATTTTCACCCTGACAACGACTGCACACTAAATATTTTCTCTTCATTTCAAGCCTGTCTTAAAATACCAGTCAGGCGTCCTTAGAACTGAAACTGGCTTTGGTTGCTGTTCCCATTCCTCTTGTTCAAAAAACGTTCGAAGGTAACCGATTAAGGGACAACATTTACTCTCCTCATTTTGTACAAAATTCTGAATTAATCCCTGTCACGACACAAATAACATCTAAACACTATCCGGGCAGATCTAAAATTAGCGGCAACGAGTTACTCAGTAACAATTGCATCAATGGGCTGAGGGTAAGTACAGAAAAAGTTCACTGACCATCGAGGCTATATGAAAAATGATTTTTTTATATACAGTACAAAACCTTTCACTTAGTAACCTAGCAACCAGTGAACTCAACACGGCACCTATTGTAATTCTAAAAAGCACCAGACATAATTACATCTCTCTTCAGCCAATCACATGAGGCCCTGAGCCATAAATAACAGACTGCTCCCCTACAGAGCACCAGTTTGTGCCGAAAAGTCAACAAACACTTTCTCCAGTAGCAGCTCTGGCATCCTTACTGGATTCATCTCGCTAAGATGAAGATAAACAGAATGGTAAAAGAGAGGCAGAGGCCTAAAAGTTTTCAGAAAGAAAGAAGTAGAGAGAAAGAGAAGAGAGAGAAAAAGAAAAACAAATGTAGCCTATGATTAGTGAGTCATAATGAAGGCTGCTAAATGGGACTGTGGCTATGAGCTATGTCATTAAAGCCCATGCCAAATGGCTGGAAAACCTACAGGTCTCGTTTTGAAACACTGACATGCTGGAAAAGAAGGACGCTGCTTAAAAGCTCCTTATAAACAGCTTGGTCCAAGTTGCTGCAACATTTCACACGCATCATAATAATCTCAAAAGCAGAACATCTCTGCAAGCAGTAAACACGCCACCTTCAAGCCTCGTTACCCCTGCGTGTGTGTTTTTGCCAGACAGTTAGAACAGCTCTGTGTTAAACAACTTAGTCTCTGAAGCCTTATATTTAGACTTTACGAGCAATATTAAATTCTGACCAGGGTGATATAAGATGTCAGCTCGATAGGGCTGCAGTTACGATCAGATCGCATCACGTCACATCACACGGCTGCAAGAGGTCATTAGTACATTTGTTGCTTCTGGGTGATGAGGGATAGGATTGGGAATGCGCTCTCCCTTGAGACCTTACTAATGTGTAATAAAGTAACAGAACACTTGGGGATCTGAGAATTTATCTAACCTATCAGTGTCATATCATCGTGGTAAATGTGGCGACAGCTCAAAAACACAAAACAGCTGCACAGAAACACAATGACCAAGCAGTTTCTCTGCCTCTTTTTTTTTTTTTTTTTTAAATTTACTGCAAGGCCTCCTGAAACAATCCTTTAAAGGTGTTTGATCCAATCAAATGAAATACTGCCTCAACACTTTGTGAGGTATGTAAACATGACAGACAGAGGCAATCG
>VUQR01023111.1:31393-55794 GCA_015108515.1 Hemichromis elongatus | reverse complement strand
GAGGACTTGGCATGCATCGCATAATAAAAGCCGATGCGCCCTCCATTTCTTATGCCCTCCCTGATTTAGAGCCTCTTGCACAGGGAAGTGACACTTTAGTGTAATGTATCGCCGGAGTAATGACGCTATTAAGTTCATGCAGGTGGACATGTTGACTTGGATCATGGCGGTACTGCCTGTTGACTGTATGCTTTCTGGCAGTCGTGTTGTCTGTTGCTATGATGGTGTTTACTCCCTGGCTACAGTATTTATTTTTATTTTTTTCACTTTAAGGAGGAATGTTTTTGGTGAAGGACAAGCACTGCATACTTGTAATTTTTCAGATTTTATGCCACAAAAATAGACACAGAGCACAGAATTCTCCAGTTCAAAGACTTTAGTGTTGTGTTGCTATACTTGTAAAGATCTGCTGTTAAACCTCAAATTAAATGATGGGTAATGTGATCGCCTCTGCCCTCAGAGACAGCGCTCCAGTACCTTTAAAACAGGAATATACATTTATTAATCTCTGCATGCATACCTGAAGGACAAATGCATTCCTTTAGACATGAGGGAACGGGTGTGATGCTTCAAGCGGAACAGTCTGACCCCCCTCTCTCTCTCCCCCAGCTCCCAGGATATTTTCTTGAAGCCTCCCTATTGGGATTCTGGTAGCCTACATTCCCTGCTTCAAGGTCGGCGGTGGTGACAAATTAAATTACTTGTCCTGTTTTGTAGTGCTGGCGCCAGGTCAACAGCAACTTGGCTAAAATGATGAGTGCGGTATTCTGAAGGGAGCTGCATTTGTCCTGACCCTCTGGTGTCAAATTTGCAAAGCAAGGAGCAGTGATGAAAGGGCTGCAATCAAAAGCCACGTATTAAATTCTGCTTCTGTAATCACTTGCAAAGGAAAAAAAATCAATTACCTCCTCTACTTTATACCGTCGCCCTTTGGGCTTACCCAGAGCTCTTGGTTAGTAAGAGTCATGGGTCCTCGCAATAGTTCCCGGAACTAGGGTTTTAGCTGCACATAAATTTGTGAGGTTTAAAAGGTTTTTTGTTTTTTAAGGAACCAAAAAAATGTATGCTATCAGCACATCTAAATCAAACTCACCTGTGCATTGAAACACGTTAGCTAATTATCCACAAATAAATCTGTAGATTTTCGACATGGTAAAAGATGCTAGTTTAAGCTAGCAAAAGCACAATATCAACCAAGACCAAGTAGCCTAACGAATTCAGAAATATTTTTTTTTATCTTAAAGCTATTTTTTCCACCTGGCCGGGGTCTTCGCGTGGGTTCTCTCCGGGCATTCCAGCTTCCTCCCACAGTCCAAGGACATGCAGTCAGTGGACTTAGGTCAACTGGTAATTTTAAATTGCCCATAGCTGTGAATGTGAGTGCGAAAGGTTGTCTGTCTGTCGACCTGTGCATGGGGTGTACACTGTCTCTTGGCTTACGGTAGCCCCCCCTTCCCCGCGACCCTGATAAGGATACACAGAAGAGACTAAATGGATGGATATTAATATAATATTAAAAATGCTCTGTATGATATATTAAATAAAACATTAAGGCTTATAGGTGTCTGGTCTCTTTTAACAAATGTACTGATCCAGAGTAATAAAATGATAATTGTCCAATAATCAGGGAAACAGCTAGCTATTTTGTGATACATGGCTATAAATAAAGAGTCGAGATATATTATAACAGTCTCATAAATATTGTTTTTAGGCTTGTGGTTCTGTTGACTGTTACACTCTGTATAATGTGGCATCTCAGCAGATGGTAAAACAAATCAGACTGAGAAAATAAGGTACATTTAAAATATGGAAACTAGCTCTGAAAAAATAACCACATTAGGCTAGATGGAGAATCTAGTAAATATATAGGTTTTTAAAGCACAGCATTCTGTGTGTGTTGTCATACCGATCCTGTAATTTAGTGTATACTGTCGATACAAAGTCATGAATTCATAACTAACGACACCAGTCACACCTTGTTTAACATCCACAACTAATTAATTTCCAAAATTTAACTTGGGTGATAACAACTACTCCACATGTCGTCATGCATTTACTTCTCTAAGCCTACATTTTCTGCTTTTTTCTCTCTCTGTTAAAACTCTTTCAGCACACGAACCACAGCTTGAAGACTCCGCGCAGTGAAACAGCACCCTAACCTGGAGATTCATCTCTCTGTGTTTTTCTAAGATTTACACGTAATCAGATTTAATGAATCAAACATTAAACTTTACAGTTGTCTGGAGTGTGTAAGATGATGTAAAAATGTGTACTTGAATATGAGCAGATTTGTCCTGTCTCTGTCACACAGATAGTTGGACTAGATATTTGTTTTGAATTGGAATATTTTAAACTCTGAAAAGACAAAATATTTCCAAAGCAAACACACCTATTCTCATATCATTGAAAGTCACCCGTCAGTCTCATTCTGCCATTAAGATTACTTGCAGTCTGAATTCATCGTGGCATTACTGAAGCCACAATGAAGAAACCCTGACAAGTACAAAACGATTGTCAGTTAACCCAAGTCCACTAAAATCTAATAATAAATGTTCAAATGTGGCTGCTATTGGTTAGCAAATAATAATAAAAACAATAAAACACATTAACAAGCTTAAAAAGTGTCAGAACGGCAGAGGAGTACTTACCACATGCACTTTACTATGGTATAGAAACTATTGCAGATCAATCCATTTACTAATTACTAATGATCGACTGGTTCTGTCTCTATAGTTACACATGTCAATCACTTCCGGGAACTATCGGAAGTCTACATGAACCAGTCCTGCATTCTGAACTGCGACTCTTACTATTAGTTTGCTCTGGGCTTACCCAGCTGCTGATGGAGGCTATCATGTGCTTGCACATGGAGCTTCACAACATTAGCCAGTTTTGTCACACAAACATTAGAGTGCACGCCACCTGCTGGACTTTTGGCAAACTAAAGTAAATACCCTTTTTTTTTTTTTAATGATTTTTCTTCTTCGTCTGTATACAAACAAGAGTCAAAACACAGCCCATGTAAAATAAGTTGACACTGCTGTCTTGCACTCAGTCTTCACCTACACAATCGCATGAAGGGTGTCAGTGTGTCAGCAGCACATGGATCTTATCTGTTGGGTTGTTATCAGCACACAAACAGCTCACACACCACACTGTGCAATGGGAGGAACTTAGAATATGTAGTGTGGTGTGAAAACACAAACAGGCTGCTTAATATTGAGGCAGAGGTCTGTGTGCAGTTTAATATCTGCCATTGCGGTTGATTCTTGCCTCACACATCACAAGGACATCATGAAGTAATGTCCTGGTGAAATATAATTTTCAGTTAGATGCACAGCAGCTGGCATATTTCGCACCACCTGCTTACACTTGAAATGCGCTGGGCACAGCTTACAAAATACTTATGAGGAAATCTAAAACAGCATTATTTGCTGTGGTCAGATATATAAAGTTTCTACCAAAGAGGTCGTTGTTATGTAGGTTCTTTTGCAAGCATGATGCTACTGGACTACTGAACACTAGAGAGCAGCAAAGCAGCATAAAACCCAGGCTAGCCCTCTAAAACTTTTTTTTTCTTTTTAATTTTGCTCATTTGTTGCATTTGTACAATATATATTGCATAAATATTTACATTTGTAAGCGCATGGATACATGCAGAAGTCATCTACTAGTGCACTTCATATATTTTCACTTTTTTATGAATGCAGGCAATTTTCATATCTCTGTGAATTCACTTGCACTACCTCTGCAAGCCATAATGTTTTAGAAAACATCAGCAAGGGGCATAGATGGCAGTTTTGATGTTATGATAAATTATTACTGCTTTTGCTGCAAAATCCAGTCCAGGCTTTTTGGCCAGGAAAAAATGACTAAAGTTAAGATACAAAAAAAAGTTACGTTTTTTTTTTTAACAATAAGTTAAATCATTTATTCCTCCATCTATATGAATTTGCACCATGTTGAGAGGCAGGCTAAGTTAATGGGGAACAGGTTCACTGTATCTTCTTGACAGACAGTTAGACCACAGGCAAGCCTCTCCCAAGCACCAATTGTTCCTTTACATTGACAGAGCAGATGAATATTTAACAGGAGAAGGGAAAGTGGTAGGCATCAGATCACTAAGAAGAAAATAGCACTCACCCCAGGTGACCCCACCACCAACAGTCTGATGACAGACTAGATTGCTGCTGCTGATTGGCTGCTTATATCTTTGTTGACCCAAAGGAGAGCTGTGTAATGAACCCTAAATGAAAGCATGTTTGTGGGAATAGAACATGTGTCTATAGGTGGGATGGGTACCTTCAAGAGTGAAGTGGACAGGGTGGAAAAGACTGCAGTCAGCACCATGGACAGCAAAAGGAGAATCATCCAGGTGATCAGCGCCATGCAAGCGGATATCAGAAAGCTGGAGCTGGAAAACATGGGCCTGAAGAGGAAAGCTGGAAGTAATCTTAGAAAGAATGCATCAGTTCCCATTATGGTAGCAGAATGCAGAGGTACACTCATATAATTATTCCAAAAATATTGTCATTTTACTATAAAATGATTGCTCTTGGCATGTTTTTATCTCTTTACTGCTCTCTAAGATAAGCTCAGAGTATAATCTTAGGGGCTAATAGATGCAGTTGTCACTACAGATTTGATTTGGACTTTTGCCCCTTCCTGATTTCTCAGTTTTTATGATTAAATGTTTCAGATCAAAGAAATTTTAATATTAGACAAAGGTTACCCAAGTAAACCCAAGCAAATTAAAAATGCAGTTTTTAGATGATTTCATTAATTAAGGGCCCCATGAAAAAAAAAAACTGCTCCCAAGACTAATAACTCGTCGTGCCAACCTTGGCAGGAACTGGCATCAAATATTTAGGGAAAATGGCAAATGAGTCTTTCACATTGCCATAGAAGCCTCTACCCGTTCTTCACAGAATTGTTTTAAGAGAGCCACACTGAAGGTCAGGTCAAAGCATTTCAATCTGATTTAAGTTTAAGTCACTCCAAAATCTTCATTTGGTTTGTATGTTTGAGCTTTTCAGAGGTGGATGTGCTGCTGTATTTCAGATCATTGCCTTCCTGCATAGTGTTCTTGCGCTTGAGCGCATAAACTGATGGCCAAACATTCCTCTTCTGGATTTTCTGGTAGAGAGCAGAATTCTATTTAAGTGATTACATGAATCAGAAACAGAAACCAGAAACAGGACTCTTATCTCTGTGTTGTTGATTTTTATTCTTTTTTTTCCCCAGAAAGTGTCATCATGACAGTGAGAAGATATTCAGTCTTCCAGCTGCGGGTCAATCATCAATATTTGCCCACAGGCATTTCCAAGACTGAGGGAATGACCGGAAAAAAGCAACGCTGACACTCAGCAGAATCAAACTACAATAAATTTCACAAAATAGTGGACCCATGTCCTCGTTTACAAATGGTAGTGAGAGATGAATAAAGTGATAAAGTTGAATGTGCTATGACGGATTCAAAAGGTAATCAAATAATTTTTGTTCATTGTGCTTTCTTGTGTTTTACTTCAAGATGAAACATTTGTTAAAATACTTTACTCAATACTTCATTTATTTGTTGTGTAATTAGTGTGGATGCTCATTAAAGCATCCACAGTATTGTTCTTCTTTTTTTATTATTATCTATTCTGTACGTTTTTGGCACCTGTCTCCTCCCACACCGTTCGATGTAGAGAGACCGTTCATGTGGGCGGGGCTTAGCTCCGGATTTCCTTTGATCTTAAAATCGTTCAGCTATGAGCATCCACGCTGCAGTCTCTAGTTAATGTGGATGCTCATCAAAGCATCCACAGTATTGTTTTTTTTTAAATTATCTATTCCGTACGTTTCTTGGCACCAATCTCCTCCCACACTGTTCGACGTAGAGAGACCGTTCAACCACCGTTAGATTCCTCTTCTTTTGAACATTACTGCTTCTACTTTTCCTCGTCTTTAATGTTTATATTTTTTAAGTTATTCCACTTTTTTCAACAAAAATTTTTACCACGTATTTCAATGGGAAGGTCAGTCAGGGCTTGGATTGGATGGTCAGCCAATCCCAGCGCACGTCCTCCGGGATGTGGGCGGGGCTTAGCGCGTCTGTTGCCACAGGCTGGAGTCGCCATAGCAACCAGACTCACACCTACCTGCTTAATGAGCTCTGTCTGTCACAATGCCAAGATTCATCTTAAAAACTTCTGTTTCAGCTTCTCCTCTGTCCACAGTTTGGCGCCGGAATTCCTTTGATCTTAAAATCGTTCAGCTGTGAGCATCCAGGCTGCAGTTTCTTCAGAAAATGCATTCTCTAGTTATTAATATGAACTGCTAACTTCCAACCTGTGGATTGCACCTGTTAGTGACTTTTCTCCTCTCGCGAGATTTCGGGTGGCGCAGTGGAGAACAGCCGTCCGCCATCACTGCATACAAGCTAACACTAGCCAAAACCACTGAGGAGAACGACTGACAACAACACAACAGACACACAGGGCGACCTAATTCCCACAGGGGAGGTCACCGAGTTTCTCTGTCGCTTTCCGGGCGCTGAAAGCAAATTAGCAGCTGCCTTTCATGTAGTCTTTAAATCAACTTAGAAAGGATAGTCGTTGCAACTAATCATGTCCAATCTCAAAGGCGGCACCAAGAAGGACACCAAGATGAGGATACGAGCCTTTCCTGTGAGTATTTAGAGCTGTATGGGCTTTTTAAATCGAGCCGAAACTATGAGACGAGTCAGAAGATGACAGGTCTTTATGCTAGTGACTGCCTGCTAACTAGTTGCTCAATCGAAAAAAAAATGTCATTCAAGCGAAAACTGCTTCAATCTGGGCAGCTACCTTGGGTGTATTATCGTGCAGTTTATTTAATGCCAGCTGGCATGTTGGTTTGCAAATGTCACCGTCATTTGTCATGAGCTAATGTTAGCCTTAATTGAAACTTCAGTGAGAAAATGGCTAGCTAAGCAGCGGGCCTAGTTGTGTTAGCTGACTTGACATTTGCTAAGTCAGTCTGCAGGAATCTTTGCGCTGTGATAACGGTAAGCAGGGTTGTTTGTTGCTATTTATTCACGCTACGCGTTTGCTTCCGCCCGCGGATGATGTCAACACAAATCGTCATGCAGTTAGCTGGAGAGCTAGCGCAACTTCATCCCAAGAAGGTGGTAAAGTAAACATGGCCAAAGTATCTAGAACAGATTATGGTGTTGATGTTGGCCAACGCGTCACAGTCACCCCTACCACAAATTCCTACTTAGACATTTGCACATAGGCATATGATCAAGCCTCATAAATTCGGGGACAGTTTAGAAAAAGAAGACAAACCAAAACAAATTATGAAGCAAAAATAAGAATAATTTTTGGCAGTAGTTAGCCAGGTATATTTGGACGCTGGTGCAGGGTTTGATGAACACACAACCAAGATATAGATGATTATCCTAAACACCTTTTCAAAATGCATAATAGACTACCGTAAGAAGTACAAACTTTACCATACCATTTACAGTCCCAGTAATCAACATGCAACTATTAGAAAACAGGCATTTACAGAAGGTAAAAAATTGATAAAAACATTCCTAGTAGATTGAACAGCTCGGTTCTTGTTCTCCAATGAAATCGGGTTCAGGTTTCCACTGCTGACAGACTTCACATCTACTTTCTACTTACCTACCTGTTTTGTAGGTGCAGTTGTTTAGAAATGCTATCACTCAGTGGCCTTGTTTCTTGATTTAGAGAGTGCAACTGTATGTTTAATTGGTTGTCACGATTTAATAAAAAAAAAAAAAAAAATATGATGCAGGCAGCAGGATGTTTGGTAACCTGTTAAACAAGCTGCCCTTTGCTTGTTTTTGGCATAATGTTCAGGTTGCTAAAGTAGATTGTACAGTCTCTCTCTCTCTTTCACTCTCTCTTTGGTAGAATATTGGCAGATGCCACATGCAATTTTGTGACAAACAACAGAATAGTCCAGGCATTACTACATTGTTTCCTCATTTTTTAGATGTGGCTTTTAACATTCCTACACTAATTTCCAACAAAAGGGAGAAATATATTTTTATAAAACAGATACTGACCATATGTAAGAGTATACATAAGAAATTAGATACATCAGCTAGACTTGAAATGAAAAGACTAATTTTCTTTTCATCCTTTTTCACCGGCCCTCACTACCCGACTATGGAACAGTTTCTTCCCCCAAGCCATCAGTCTTCTGAACATTCAGTGACTGGACTGACACACGCATACCTTCATACATGTCACTACTAAGAACTTACCTGCAGTATTTCATACTCATACACACACACACACACACACCCTCCGGACACCAAGTTACTTTTGCCCAATACTCAGCATTTTGCACATTTTTGCACTGTCTTGTGTCTGTATCATCCTGTTTGGTCAAGTGTTGCACTGTCTTGTCTTGTTAGTGTGGATGCTAATGGGCATCCACAGTATTGTTCTTTTTTTTATTATTATTATCTATTCCATACGTTTTTTGGCACCTATCTCCTCCGACCGTTCAACCACTGTTGGATTCCTCTTCTTTAGGACATGACTGCTTCTACTTTTCTCGTCTTTAACTTTTATATTTTTTAAGTTATTGCACTTTTTCCAACAAAAATTTTACCATGTATTTCAATGGGAGGGTCAAGGGCAGGGATTGGATGGTCGCTACAACAGCCAGCCAATCCCAGCCCACGTGCTCCGGGATGTGGGCGGGGCTTAGCGCTGGAATTGCTTTGATCTTAAAATCATTCGCACATATCACAAAGCCACTTGACTTGTAAACAAAAAAGGCATTAATCAAAGTATCTGATCTGATTTAATATTTGTCTCGCCTAGATGACAATGGATGAGAAATATGTGAACAACATCTGGGACCTTCTAAAGAATGCTATCCAGGAGATTCAGAGGAAAAACAACAGTGGACTGAGTTTTGAGGAACTGTACAGGAATGCCTACACCATGGTGCTCCACAAACATGGGGAGAAGCTGTACACAGGCCTGAGGGAGGTTGTCACTGAGCACCTCATCAACAAGGTAAAGAAACTTTAATCGTTTTCAAAGTATTTTAGACATTGATGAGAACTGATATTAAAAAGAAGACAGTTATCCGTAATAATAGGGCTGGGGGATATCGCCTAAAATCCATATCGCGTTATAATTATTGTGGATGCTCATTAAGCATCCACAGTAGTCTTCTTTTCTTTATTTTTTTTTTTATTTTTATATCTTCCGTACGTTTTTTGCCATCTATCTCCGCCGACACCGTTCGTTGTAGAGAGACCGTTCAACCACCGTTGGATTCCTCTTCTTTTGGACATGACTGCTTCTACTTTTCTTGTCTTTAACTTTTATATTTTTTAAGTTATTCCACTTTTTTCAACAAAAATTTTACCATGTATTTCAATGGGAGGGTCATTTGGGGCTGGGATTGGCTGGTCAATACAGTGGCCAGCCAATCCCAGCGCACGTGCTCTGGGATGTGGGCGGGGCTTAGCTCCGGAATTCCTTTGATCTTAAAATCGTTCAGCTATGAGCATCCACGCTGCAGTTTCTTCAGAAATGTGGGCGGGGCTTAGCGCTGGAATTCCTTTGATCTTAAAATTGTTCAGTTATGAGCATCCACGCTGCAGTTTCTTCAGAAATGTGGGCAGGGCTTAGCGCTGGAATTCCTTTGATCTTAAAATTGTTCAGTTATGAGCATCCACGCTGCAGTTTCTTCAGAAAATTCATTCTCTAGTTTGAAGCATGTGCGATAACAATATATATCGCAATATATTCTTTTCTTCTGTATACCATATTTTTCGCACTATAAGGCGCACTTAAAATCCTTTAATTTTTATCAAAAATTGACAGTGTGCCTTATGTATTAATCCTGGTTGTGCTTACTGGCATTGAGCCAATTTTATGTGGTGTATGGCGTTCAGATATCTGTCAAAAATGTTTTAGTACGACTTTGGTAAGCTACGAAGCCGCACTGTTTGATGGATTGTTGAAGCATTATTGCTACCTTAGTCAGGAGCTTCAGTAATCTGGGTCCAAAACTACGTCTGCTCCAGGTCCCAAAGTCAAACGATCACTGCTGCATCACTGAGAGTTAAAAGATGTCAATTTTTTCATCAGTGTTGCTGCTTTACCAGGTGTAACAATTAAGTTTAACATCCAGGCATCCATGAAAACAGAATTAAATTTAACAGTTAGAAGTTAGCAGGAAGTTAGCTCGCTAGTTTCCACCTAAACATGATATACCATGTTCTGACTGAGAGATTTCTAAAAAAAAATTAAAACATATGGCTCTACTATCACTTCCAACATAAATGAAGACAGAAAACTAAACAGCAGTGACGTTTGTAGGGTTACTGAATTTGGACTAGCTGGTATATAATGATGTGCTATGTGATCACTAGTGACACAGCTATGTTAGCATAACATAAACACAGTGAAGCTGGAGGATGAACGCTAACCTTTTTCCACTCGATAAAAGTTAACGTGAGGGTTCCTGATGGTTAGGGACAAATGCAATCGCATGGCAGGATGCTGTAAACGGACCAAACTTCAGTCAGGAGAACAACTGAGATAATCCATCCACAATACCAGGTTAGTCATTAATATACTGCAACAACATGGGAATAGAGCAGCTGCGAGAGAATTCAACATTAAGGAATAAATGGCACAGAAGTGGAGGAAGCACAGTTTGTGGCTTTCCACATATTCCAAACGTGCATCGTCTCTTTGCTCTTACTGTCGCCCGGCATAATTTGCAGATGATATTTCTTGCAGCCGCTGCAATGCTTTCGACCAAAACAGGCGCACCTTGTTGACACCACCAACATGTGCTATCACGGTAGAGCGATATAGTCAAAATATCTACCGTTGGCTAAATTCATATCGTTTCTACTGTATACCGTTTATACCGCCCAGCCCTATGTAATAACACACCATATGTTGAGATAACTTTGACTGTTTATATCTTCAGGTACGGGAAGATGTCCTAAACTCCTTAAATAATAATTTTCTGCAAACACTGAATCAGGCTTGGAATGACCACCAGACTGCCATGGTCATGATCAGAGACATCCTCATGTACATGGTAGGTATGCATTTGTGTTTTTGTCATAATCCTCTTGTAAATTGTTCTGAAGCTGGAGATTAGTAATTGTAAAAGATCTTTAAGATTTCATAGAGCAGTTGTAACTGTTGTTTGGTGTTTTTGCACGTGGGAGTAATTTTGTGATAGTTAAGAGATGGCCATTTGTGTTAACCTCTGGCCAACCTTTGCATGCATGCTAATCTGGACTTTGACATTCAGATTTAGTTTTATTTGTAGACTAACAATGAGGCTTTGTTGCTGTATTTATTTGTTTTGTCAGAAGACTGGCAGTGCTAGTAGTTTACCTTTGGCATGACTAAGGTTCAAAGTATGTGTTGAGCTGTGTCCAAGTGATTGAGAGGTTACAATAAGCAAAACCATAGGCTAAACAATGGCATGTGGATACAGAGACTACCCAGCTGTCCTGGAGTTCTTTAGTTCTGTACTGTCCTCTTTCCTGTCCCGCTTTAGCCCTGACAGTTTTTTTTTCTTTAAATAAAACTACTGAAGGCCCACCATATGTGTACAATGTGACCAGCCGATGCTGACAACCTACCTTATTGAAAGCCACTTCTTGCTTTGTAAATTTACACATGCTACTATGTATTCATATAAACACACTAGGGCGAGTTCATGCCTTTTTTGATATCATTGTTTATCATAGTGCATATTATCATAAAAACTTTTACTTCTGTTCTCATGTCTTCTAGGACAGGGTCTATGTTCAGCAAAACAATGTGGAGAATGTCTACAACCTCGGCCTCATCATATTCAGAGACCAAGTGGTGCGCTACGGCTGTATTCGGGATCACCTACGGCAGACCTTACTGGACATGATTGCACGGGAAAGAAAGGGAGAGGTTGTAGACAGGTGTGAAAGAACAGTGCTTCCCTTCTTGGTCTTTAGACCACCTTTACTGTAGAACTGAACGTTTTTTCAAATGCAAAATTGAATGATGAGCTAGTTCTATGTCCTGATTTTGAATCCTCTACATTTTTATTGCAGGGGAGCTATCAGAAATGCCTGCCAAATGCTGATGATTCTAGGCCTGGATGGTAGGTCTGTATACGAGGAGGACTTTGAAGGTCCCTTCTTAGATATGTCAGCTGAATTTTTCCAGGTGAGTCTGTGCTAGGTACTTTTTGTTGCTATTGTGAATATTTTCTATAACAACATATAATATGTGCCTGTTTCAGATGGAAAGCCAAAAGTTCTTAGCAGAAAACTGTGCCAGTGTCTACATAAAGAAGGTAGAGGCCAGAATCAATGAAGAGATTGAGCGAGTGATGCATTGCCTGGACAAGTCCACCGAGGAACCTATTGTCAAAGTAGTGGAAAGGGAGCTAATTTCAAAACACATGAAGACCATTGTGGAGATGGAGAACTCTGGCCTGGTCCATATGCTTAAGAACGGCAAGACAGAAGGTAAAAGCATTAAATCATTCATGACTTTTCTGTGCAAGTAATTTAGAAATAAAAAAACACCAAAGAATTTCCTTTCTCATTGTTTTTTACTTTGTCTCACTCTCAGACCTGGCATGCATGTACAAGCTGTTTAGTCGTGTGCCAAATGGCCTGAAAACAATGTGCGAGTGTATGAGCTCTTACTTGAGAGAGCAAGGTAAAGCTTTGGTGTCAGAAGAGGGAGAGGGCAAGAACCCTGTTGACTATATTCAGGTATGCCTCTTGTATTTGAAAACAGTGTAGCTTTTAAAGACTTAAATATTAAAATACTTTCATAGAGACTTGTATCATGCTGGATTACATAACTTCTTTGTTACCATCTTTTGAACAGGGTTTGCTAGACCTGAAAACACGATTTGATCGGTTCCTCCTCGAGGCCTTCAACAATGACAGGCTCTTCAAACAAACTATAGCTGGAGACTTTGAGTATTTCCTGAACCTCAACTCCCGCTCTCCAGAGTACCTGTCACTCTTTATTGATGACAAGCTCAAGAAGGGAGTCAAAGGGGTGAGTGGCTTCTTTAAAAACATTAAGTAGATCTGGAACCCGTTTGGAGTTTTGCTGCTGTTAGCAGCTAACTTCTACATTTTATTTTGTTTCTGCTCTTTTCTTGTTTGAATAGTTGACAGAACAGGAAGTGGAGTCGATTCTCGACAAGGCCATGGTGTTGTTCCGGTTCATGCAGGAGAAGGATGTGTTTGAAAGGTACTACAAGCAGCATTTGGGTCGTCGGCTGCTCAGTAACAAGAGTGTCTCAGATGACTCAGAAAAGAACATGATCTCTAAGCTCAAGGTAAAGTAAAATTTAAAAAGTAGTGTTGTATATAGATTTATACACAAGACTTGTACAGTTTTTAAATGATTTATCTCATGACTCCTCTCTTCTGTCTAAATCTTTGTCAGAGGGTTCACCTCATTTTCTTCGTCTCTTTCCGTTACAGACTGAGTGCGGCTGTCAGTTCACCTCCAAACTGGAAGGGATGTTCAGAGACATGAGCATCTCCAACACCACCATGGATGAGTTCAGGCAACACATACAAACCACATCAGTAAGTCCGTCAGAAAAACAAGGCACACAGAAAAACCCAGCACAGCGGACGAACCCTATGATAGCACAGCAGGATTTAAGATATATAGTTGCAAGCCGTGACTTCTCATCATTAGGATATGTTTAAAAACATGTAAAAAGTTTTTATTTATTTATTTTTGTGTCCATCTCAATATAATTTTCTGGGCCAAACAGAGCCTCGTATATCCACACATTGCACATTCATACAACTACACAGATCCTTGCACGCACATATGCACTCTAATTGTAATGAAAAATGCAAATGTATCTGTCAGTGCCTTATCGCTACAATTTGTGATGTTTGGTGTTATGTATCACAAGAAATTTAAAAAGCAGAAGTCATCGGTTAAGTTGCTATTTAGAAGCCCTGTTTTGAAGCATGTAGAGAGAGCGTTAACTCGTATTGTGATGGTCACAAAGCACGTTTAGATTAGAAGTCAAATTTCTACCAGTGTCCAGCGTGCTGATGGTGACGTCTCTGACTCACCCCCAAAGGAACATTTGAACATCATATTCATATTCATATGCATATTCACTTTATGAATTTTACAGTAATCTCAAAAAGATAAGTACACTGACCCACATCTTTACTTTTACAATAGTAGACATGCCTGAAACTACACACTGGAGACTTTTCTGTGTATATGCGTTAGTGTAACAACATGATTGGCTCATAGGGTCATTAATCTGGCTGTTGATTGTCTCTCTTGGGACCGAATTCTCCCATGGCTTTTTTCGCTCTTTTACTCTGTCTAATACCAGCTATTCTGCATTGAAGCTGTAATAGGTGTGTAGTCATGTTATCTGCCTTCCTTGTGCATGTTCCAGGCATCTTTAAGTGGTGTGGACCTCATAGTAAGAGTCCTAACTACTGGCTACTGGCCCACACAGTCTGCAACACCTAAATGCACCATTCCCCCTGCTCCCAGACACGCCTTTGAAGTCTTCAGAAGGTAATCCTCTTTCTTCATATGTTTTGCAATGCAAAGATCTCAGTGCACTTTTCATTTATTGGTTTTCACCGTCTTTGTTTTTATTTTTCAGATTTTACCTAGCTAAGCACAGCGGTAGACAGCTCACATTACAGCATCACATGGGAGGAGCTGACCTAAACGCAACTTTCTATGGAGCCGTTAAAAAGGTAGATTCTGCATTTCAAAACTCCTTTAGTATTGAAATTAAAATGCATCTTATTGTGATTAAAGCAGTATCATTGAGGATTTTCAGATTTTCTGTTAAGCAGCAAACCTTTTTTTTTCTTTTTTGTTTAAACCTTCTCCATGTGTAGGAGGATGGTTCAGAGTTGGGTATGGGAGGTGCCCAGGTGACAGGGTCGAACACCCGCAAGCACATACTACAGGTCTCCACCTTCCAGATGACCATCCTCATGCTCTTCAACAATAGAGAAAAGTGCACTTTTGAGGTGGGAACACACTTTTTAACTGGCTGCACTCTACCATTATATGATTTTATGGCCACGTTAAGGCGAAAGCGCATCAAATCCGACTTTTTTGACCCTATGCGACCCATATCTGATCATGGTATGACAGTGTGAACAGCACAAATTCACACTAGAGCGCGCTTGCTGTCACATTTTATTTGTAGTGTGAACAAGCAGACAAAAAAATCGCATTTGATCAAAAAATCTGAATTGAGCATTAAGGCCTGCAGTGTGAAGCCCAAGTCTTTATATATGTGTGTTTTTGTACATATTGGTGTCACAGTTTTTCACTTAAAGCCAATTTATTTCTTTTCTACAGGAGATTCAGCAGGAGACAGATATTCCAGAGCGAGAGTTGGTGCGAGCATTACAGTCTTTAGCGTGCGGAAAACCGACACAGCGAATTCTCACTAAGGAGCCCAAGTCCAAGGAGATAGAAAATGGACACGTGTTTACAGTCAATGATCAGTTTACCTCGAGACTGCACAGAGTCAAAATTCAGACAGGTGAGCAAAGACTGTGTGTAATGCACCGCAGCTAGTTGATGTCTCGTGTCATTTCCGGGTCTCTTTCTGGCCGTCACGGCTGAGACTCCAGGACATATGGGTCATCACTCCTGTGCTTTTTAAAAACAAAATAGTATTGTATATTAGTAATTATATAACTGATTAGGTACCACAAGTAGAATATCATACAGCTTTTTAGCTCAAAATAAAGACACAACAATTGACCTTTTTGTAGGGTATGCATAAATAAAGGCTTCTGTTCTGAAATACTTACTGTGACATGGTGGCTGTGTAATCATAGCAATCCTTGAAGTGGAGTTAGGACACTTCCTTTCTGTAATACAGTTCCTGTATCCAATTTTTCCAGTTGCTGCCAAACAAGGCGAATCAGACCCAGAAAGGAAAGAGACCCGACAGAAAGTGGACGACGACAGGAAGCACGAGATTGAGGCAGCAATTGTCCGAATCATGAAGTCGAGGAAGAAGATGCAACACAATGTCCTGGTTGCAGAGGTAAGGAACTAATCCATCTTACACAGTCCATTTTCTTTTTCAAATAATGAACAACAATTTTAATGCTGTTACTTTCTGTTCTTCCCTTTTTGTCTGTTTGTTCAGGTCACTCAGCAGCTCCGGGCACGTTTTCTTCCGAGCCCTGTGGTAATCAAAAAGCGGATAGAGGGACTTATAGAAAGAGAATACTTGGCGAGGACACCAGAAGACCGTAAAGTGTACACCTACGTTGCATAGAAGACAAACTGTAAAGGAGACGAGAAAGAGGGGGAGGGGTAGTTGTTTTTCTTTGGACTGATGTTACGCATGGACTGGAAGTTTCTTTTAAAGACAGACACTGGGACCCCCATTCATCGCCCCTTCCAAAAAATAAATAAAAATAAAATAAAAATCTTACTAAAGGAAAAAAAAAAATCCATCAAATCTTCTAGATGATTTTTAAATTTGGCCAAAGTTCCTGTTCCCTGAGTGTTTTAACATGGATGGATCCAGCTTCAAGCTTTTCACTGTTTTACCCTCATAGAGCTCAAACTTGAAAAGAATCCCTTGGGAAAAATGTGAATGCGCCACTTATTTTTTTGTTTCAATACTGTATAAAAATAAAATTATTTAAAAAAAGGAAAATGTGGATTCTGACATAAATAACAGTTGTGAAATGCTGGAGTTCGTCATGCAAGCAATTGCAAGAAGTCCACTAATTTACTGTTTTTTGTCAACCAGCCGTGACAGAACAGTATGAAAGGAGGAAGCAAGCTGAGAGGGAGTGTTTACTGCTCTCTGCTGACCCTCTGTGGAAATAGCATTTAAATCCACACCCAGACGGTGGAGGATGAAAACATCTAGTTTACCCCGCTGCTCTGAAAGAACACAAGTATTTTCTGCCAACGAACACAACGCTGTCATCTGGTGTTTATATAGAGTAAAATGTTTCCTTCCCAGCACGCTTGGTCGTGGTTCAGTTATCTGAATTGGAGATAATGAGGGGTATTTTCTGTCCACATTCCATCTGTTAGGCTGGGCTTTACTGGGTAATATTGTGCAAATATGTAACAATGTGGCACCATAAAGCACTGAGCACTCAGGTGCGGAGAAGCCATTTTTTTTTGTTGCTATTTTATCAGACATCAACTGCACATCTGAGATGTAAGCACTCTGGACACTTGTGCACATTTCCAAATATAAAGTCAGAAATATTTTTTTTCAATCTATATATACAGGATAGGAGTACACATGCAATCAAGCAAGTTATTTTGACTTTAATCAATATTTTGTGACGCTACACAATGCAGTTTCATAAAACATGCAACTGTTGTAGACAGGAGGGGCCTATTAAGAATTGACAACATCTTTTTCAGTAGCTGGTCATATGTTTATGACGTGGAGTGGCAGACAAACTAGACAAACTGCGGTCTACAAGGTCCAGCGGGATCTGCGTCAGGTTGCATCTGAACAGCGTTGGATAGATTTTCCAGCTGAGTCATGAAACTCTTAATCTCCTCAGCCGAACAGTGAGTCCAAGCCAGAGGGAGGTGGGTGGGAACAGGCTTCCGATCTGCAACACATGTAAGCCGTCAGAACTGGTGGTGACAGACGATCATGATGCTTGAGTTGACCAGAGAAGGTTAAACAGAAATTATGGAGGAGCCCATCACATTTCGTGTTGTTTACCTTGAAAGAACTGCCCGCTACGTGTTCTAGAAGCCACCCTGGACAAAGCCAACCACACAACTGTGTCGGCTCCTTGCTCTACAGTGCGCAGCCTGTCCTCCATCATCCGGTGGAACTGAGGCATTGATGTAGAAACAGCTGGAAACAAGGAGAAAATAGGACTAGGTGCTAATTGTGTTTATTTTTAAGTGGAAGGAGGTAGACTAATTAAGATACAATTAAAGAAAAACTGCAATTGCTGCTCAGATGAGTGTACCTGGTGTATCTACCCAGCCTGGATGCATGACAGAAAAGTGAATGACAGGATTTTCTTTGGCCCACTGTTCTGTCAGCACCACCTGCTGTCTCTGAAAAGGAACAACACAATGTGGCCTCATTATATCTTACTTCAGTCTTCTCCATGACTTTAAACGACCCAGTCAGACATGGTATTGCGCAACATAAAGCGGAGTCAAATCTAATTTAAAAAAAAAAATTGACCACACCTTCCTATCCTACCTTGTTCTGCGCATAGACCATAACGGCATCAAAGTAGCCCTTCGCTGACTGCAAGTCATCAACCTCGAGTTTCTGTACCAGCATGCCTCCTGAGGACACAGTGATCTAATAGGCAGGAGGGGGAATAAATACATCAGTGTGCTTACAACACCATGAGCCACTACAACGTGGACAAGAGTGGCATTATGCTGTCTGCACGAAACAGATGAACACTTTGTTTGTGAGCACTTTTGCGTGTAATCATACCACTCTTGGATCCCGGCTCTTCTGTAAGAGTGGTATAAGAGTCTGTGTGAGAATATACATCCCTGAAAAAGGAAATAAAAAAAATTGAAAAATTGTTATGCAAGACAACAGTCTGAACATCAGAATAAAATCTCACCCATGGTGTTGGTGGCAAAGTTCTTCTCCAGCCCTTCAGCGTTCAGCTCTCTCTTGTGCACCATACACCCTGCATTGTTTATCTGCCAAAGCATAGAAAAAGTCAGATTACACAACTAAACCATTAAAACGGTTAGCTTAGGAGAGAGGATTTGAAATCTATTCATTGTAACAAAGAATAAAGGTGATACATGCCAAACCATTCAGTGATGGATACTGTTTCTTGAAGCCTTCTGCAAACTCCCAAACTTTGCATGATTGGGACATGTCCACAATATGGATGTATACCTCCTAGAATATGGAGATTAAGCATTCTATTTCTCAACAATCAGAGGATGCTTTTTTTTGTCTTTCTGTATTCAAAGTAAAAATTCTCACCGTGTTCCCAGATTTAGCAACAATGTCTTCTTTGGCGTCTTCTGCTTTATCTTTGTTCCTACACACCATGTGGACTGTGCCACCTGGAGACAGAGCATCAGTTTTTATTTGCTATCATTATGTGGTGGTGTTTGGCAGATATCATAACTCTTCAGCATGTACCTTTCTTGGCTATAGCCATGGCTGTTGCTTTTCCAATTCCACTGTTGGCTCCGGTAATCATAAAAGACCTCCCCACCACTGATACATCCAGATCCCGGGGATCAAACTCTTTAGATGCCGCCTCATATCCCTTCCTACAGGCGTGCAGAAGATATGTGTATATGTAATGATATAAAGAGAGGACTGATCATTTCTCAAAAGGCAGCTTGTGATTGACAGCCTGCATTGTTGTTAATCCCTCAACATTTTAGCTCAAGAAGAGTTGGGCGATGAGACTGTCCTCCTCAAGACACACGAGCTGTCAATAGAACTATTGTAACTGTACATAAAGGGCAGTTTGTGTGATGATTGTGCCACACAGTGATCAGACCTTTGATATGGCTCTGCGGAGCAGCTATTGAGGATGAATAAACAACATGAAATGCACGTCACAGGATAGAAATCCTATTTTTATTTTATTTCATTTTTTTTAAAAGAGAGAAAATTAACAATGGCAAGTAAAAAAGATTGATATTTACCAGGCATCTCTTGAAAGCATCTCTACACACACAGCAGATCAACACCAAAGTGATATCCTACTGACCTTGTATATTGCTGGATCCCATTCAAAAACCAGATGGCATTTCGGTACAAAGACATGACTTCAAATGAGGAACAATCCCAAACAAAGTGCATCAACTTCTCCAATCCTTGTTCAAGCAGCTGTGTGACGGATCACTATCACATGAGACGAGAGGAGAGGGAGGCTCTTGCTGCTCTCTGCCGACTTCGACCGGGAATAACATTTAAACACACACCCTGACAGCAGTCAAGCGATGCCAGTTCAACGTTTGTCAGTTCATTCATTAACGTGGGTCCCACAGTCACGTGACAGATTTTTTTTAAAGGGTGCTCCTGGTTGGGCGGATCCCTGGAAATATAAGCCCACGTTAACCAATCCACGACGACTATGAGCACCGATGACGCGTCACTACCCAGCGGCAGGGTGGGCGGAGTTAGCCAAGTTTCACCCTGGACTCACTTCACGGAGGATAGATATGTGTCCATCCGGACAGTTTGACCCTTTGTGAGGGTTAAAGTGCTTAGTTTTTAAATATTTTCCCGGTGTTTTGTAGCTCCTCGGTCCGTTGTTGAAAATGGTAAGTTTCTGCCGAAGGTGTTTGTTTTGTGCGCTTGACTGGAGCCATAAAATACCCCGACTGTTCACCTGTTGCACCTGCTGTCGCTGACAGGTAGCTAAAGCTAGAAACTGCGCCTCTAACAGCACTTCCTGCTACACTTACACTGGGGCAGGTTTGTTTGCCGTTTCAGACCTGATGAAAGTCTACTTGGTTTCCTCTTTGAGTTTTTATTGTGTGTATCCTACTTTTAATAACACTCGGAAGTAAGGTGTGTGCTCTACCAGTCGGTCTATTCTGTAAGAAAACAGGTTTTGTGACTACTCGTCAAGCGTTCCCCTGCTGGCTGTTTAATGCTTTACATATGAATTTGCCTGTGAGCTTTTAAAAGGTGTACACACCTGGAAATGATCCTACACAGATCGTTTAAGGCTTACTGTGCCTCTGGCGTTTAATGCTCGACTATCTCTCAGTCTAATAATGTTATCTCCATCTGTATTGTTAATTTCCGTTCTGTTTCCAGTACTGGAAGAACTGGTATGTCTTCATTTTGTTGGCCTTAATAGCTATAGTAGAAGAATGTTTCTTCTTCATACATTGTATAAAAGTGTATTGTGTTTTTCCTCCGTCTTTAGCTAATGGCTTTGTCAGATATTTGAATCCAGGTGCTCCCTTGAATGACACATAAAGAGGCTGGATCATAAATGTTGTGCTTCACACCCCAGATGTGTCATATTGCACATATTTCTTTATGACTGGAGTGGTGTTCACTGGCTTTTAATTATGCTCTTTGTTGCACATGAGGGTGTAGACATTACAGCCTGGTGACCTGAATGGTAGAAAATAATTGACAGACTTCACTACTGAGACAACCCCCTGTTTTTCTCTCTCTCTCTCTCTTTTTTTTTTTTGCAAGCAAAAACCTGGTGCTCTTAAAGTCGAGTCTGTGTTTTGTTTTTGTTTTTTCATTAAATGAAACTTAAAATCAGGATGATATTTTGGAGGGCCTTGCATGTTCTCGCTTCTTATAAGGAGAAAAATGCTCCACAATGTTTGAAGGCAAAGTAATATTTATTCTTGAAGTCTAACTTTAACAATGAGAGGAAACAGCATGGCAGTGTGTTCCTGACAGAGTGGGAGTGGGGGTGGGGAGAATAAAGAATAATGTCTTTTCTGACGTGTACTCAAACCTGACCGGTGCTTGGAAACATGATATCCAAACATCCGAAAGTTGGACTCACCAGCTCACTTGAAAACTACCACCTCCTCAGTCGTCAGTGACCTTCACAATTACTCCCTGTCAACCCTCTATTTCCCCCTCGTGATGTTGTTTGGTCAGTGAAGTTACTCGCTAATGAACTGTGCCAGCAGCACAGCCACTTGTTTAATCCTGACTGTGTGTGTTTGTGTGTGCTTTGGGCGCAGCTCTGGTTGGTTAACAAAGTTTCTCGGGATTAGCTTGGATGTGGTTTTGTGTGTTTGTTTGCGTGAGTCATCGTCGCTGCCTCGACACGCGCCAAGATTTCCCCACTGACAATGCCCTCTTGTGTCGTCAGATGCGCTTCATGCTGCTCTTCAGTCGCCAGGGGAAGCTGCGTCTGCAAAAGTGGTTCACTTCCATGTCGGATCGTGAAAAGAAGAAGATCATCAGGGACATGACCACCATGGTGCTGGCACGGCAGCCGCGCTCCTGCAACTTCATGCAGTGGAAAGACCTGAAGATTGTTTATAAGAGGTAAGATTGCTTCACGTGTTTATTGACGCTGCTCCAATGGGTGTTGGTGTGGGTTTTTTGTGTGTGTCGTAAACCACCGGTCCCCACAAGGCCACTGTTAATCATCTGTGTCTGTTTCTCCTCAGGTATGCAAGCCTGTATTTCTGTTTGGGAGTAGAGAGCCAGGAAAATGAGCTTCTAGCCCTGGAGATCATTCATCGCTACGTGGAGCTGCTGGACAAATACTTTGGCAATGTATTTCACCTTCTCATATTCGTTATACAGCTGTAGTCTGAAGTGAAGTGTTGCTAAAAAAAATCAATCGCATTACTGCTGAACTTGGCTGCAAAGATCAGATCTAAGAATATGCTCTGCTTTGTACTTTCTCTGATTTAATAACCGCGTCATCCTCTCAGGTGTGTGAGCTGGACATTATCTTTAACTTTGAGAAGGCCTATTTTATCCTGGACGAGTTTCTAATGGGAGGAGAGATCCAGGAAACCTCTAAACAGATTGTGAATCGCTCCATTGAAGCCTCAGATATGTTACAGGAGGTGAGATTCACTGATATGCACGCACAAACACACACAAATGCACTTAGTAAAAGACAGTGTGACTTGCACCCGTGGTGTGAGCACGTAACATCTGTTGCATGGCTCAGTGTATAAAGTGAGGCACTGCAGGCACAGGCGTGTTTTCTTCATGCACTGGTTGACTTTTGAGATTCTGGCCTATTTGGATTTTTTTTTTTTTTTAAATTATTAATAATGTTTTGTTCAGACGAATGAAAATAAAAAATCGTAAATATGCATTTTGTCCACTGTGCAAATTAGTGCATGTTCAAGGAGGCAGTGCCTATCTTTTAAATTTACTGGCAAGTCTTGGGAAATTTAATGGTTTATATCTGTTGGTTAATTCTTACCAGTAAAACAGACACTGAAATGCTGTTTTCTTGTGAGTTTTTCCTCAAAAATCCCCATTTCAGAAGCACTTACATACAGCAAACCTTACAGAATGACAGGCTGGAATAAAATCGTATCAGTTAAAATGTTGCAATACCAAAAAAATAATTGATATAAGTGACAGGAGGTTAATGGTGATAGATTGTATTTGACAGATTTCACCTGTAGTGTCTCCTTTTAAAGCAATGTTGCCATGTTTTCAAATGTACTCCAAAGTTGGGTTTTGTTTTTGGTTTTTTTTGGTTTTAAATCATGGTAGTGGGGTATTTTAAAAGGCCCAGATACCTGAAATTATTGCGCAACACTTATGAGTATTGTATGAAGCTCTGACATGGGAACGTGATGTGTGTGCGTGCGAAGTAGTCAGTGTCATGTAGAGTCCAATCAAATGTGGTGATCCCTGTCGTGCCTTTGTCTTCCTCATAGCTAAAAGGCATGTGGATAGCAGTGGCTGCTCCCTCCTTGTTTTATAGGTCTGTTTTTATAGGTCTGTTTTTTGCTGTTTTTCTTAGCCCTTATGTCGCTCTCTCGCTCTCTTTCTCTCTCTCTCTCTCTCTCTCTGGGTGTTGGCGTGAGACAGATTTTCTTTAAATGTTAGCGTTTGGCTGATGCTTCCTGTGCTCCCTGTAGGCTCGTGGCTGGGTGTGTTGTTCGGTGCTCCTGAGTCAGGCTGATTAACACTTTTCATCTAGAGTTATGCAGTGTAGTCTCCCATTCATTTTGACCATTATCGCTTCAGGATGACAGCAGTGAGTGGTATGAGGTGGAGCTGTTTGGATGACCTTGAATATGGACAGAAAGGTTAGATGTTCCGCTTATGTTAGTGTATTGGTGTGCTCAGCACTTTTGTAACAGGTGATGAGTAGATGTGTGACTGTGGATATGATTTTGTATTATTCTGCACTTTTTGGAGTCTGAGAACCTGACTGTATACCCCCTTCCCCCCCTCCCCCTTGTGCTTTCTTTTCTGTTTATTTTTTTTCCTTAGACGTTGGAGGAATACATGAGCAAACCTGCATTTTAGCTTGTGGGGTGGGGGACAAAGGACTAACAGCAAGGAAGAAGACGAGAGCAAAATGTGCTGTTTAGGAGTCACATACGTTTCTGAACCTGAAAATGGAGCAAATTTTCATTCTACTGAACATTTTCAGAAAAGGAAAATCTGGCTTTACTTGAATGTCTGCCTAAATCATAGCTGTGTGTATCCTGTCTTTTGTAGCGACACTAATATACATTAACTGTAAAGCATTTAAGGGAAAGGAGAGTTTGTATGGGTGTGTGTCTGTGTGGAGGATATGGGTTGGGATTGGGAGGTTTTTTTTTGTTTTGTTTTACATCAATTGCAGTAATTAAATTTGAAGTAATAACAAGATGAGGGGTATTTAAAAAAAAAAAAAAAAAATTTTTTTATTTATTTTTTTTTTTTAAAAATATTAAATTTTT
>VUQR01023111.1:0-15225 GCA_015108515.1 Hemichromis elongatus | reverse complement strand
CAAGGCCCCCCCCCCCCCCACCCCTGCTTTGATCGAAGCTGGTTGCAGGGAAGCCGAGAAGGAGGTGCACGTGTCCCTGTGTGTGTCAGTAATCTTGTGTGTGTGTGTGTGTTACTGGTATCTTAAATGTAACTCCTCAGGAAGTAGTCTTGGAAGCAGCCTTTGAGCGCCGTGTGAGTGTTTGCAGGTATATATGTGGATGTGTTTACTGGTTGCTGGGAGTGTTTCTGTGTGTTATTTTCCTCCGTACATCCTCTCTATATCTTCCTGGTAGTGCGTCTTCAGCTCCTTGCGTTTCAGTTTGAATGCGTCTGTGACCAAGCCCGTCTCTGGGGTCCAGGGCTCAGCGCTCAGCCGGATCTTCTTGGGAATCTCAAATCGCTCCAGTTTTGCTGGATGTGAGAGAGCACAATGACAAGTCAGCCTGACAGATTAAGTGTTATCTTAGTGCAAAGTCTGACACAAGGTACGGGATGCTATCTCACCAAATCTGAACAAACTATTCAGATGTCTCACTCGAGTTTTTGTACTCGGGAGATCAAACTTTTTCCCTCTACCTGTGATAGCAGCTTCAGTGATGATACGGAGGACCTCCTTCTCCATCTGGGAGTTGTTACAGATTTCTTCCCACGTGCCCTTTATTTGCATCTGCTCAGCCAGGGCCATTAGCTGCTTGTGGTTAGGCACCACAAAGCTGATCACATATGACTGGTCACTGAACCAAAAAATAAGAAAAAGAAAGAAAAAAAGATTAGATTACAGATTAGGCAGCTGCAATGAAATAAACAGACCCAGAACGTCTGCAGGGCTTTACCTATTGGCATAGGCACAAATATTGTCAATGAGTGGGCAGTTCTTCAGAACAGCCTCCACTTTTCCAAGAGAGACGTATTCACCTGCCTGTAGTTTCACCAGATCTTTCTTACGGTCTGTGAGAAAAGAAGAATGATCAGAATCCTGATTAATTTTCCCCACTTGTATCACATGCAATCTAACCCATTTTTGCATTTCTTACCAATGATCTTGAGGCAGCCGTCGGGGTGGAATTCTCCAATATCTCCAGTGCAGAACCATCTCTGGCCGTTTTTGTCCACAAAGAAGTCGTCCTGGTTCTTGCCTTTGCTTTTGTAGTAACCCATTGTTACGTTGGGCCCACCAATCAAAATTTCCCCTCTTGGATTGGGCTTGTCTGTGCTGTAGTAACCACCTAAAAAAAAGAACCGGATTTGTCGATTATTAAGAAACACTTTTTTTTTTAAATGAAGGAGGACTGATTTTCTAGCTCTGTACTCACCCTCCTCCCAGTCCTTCAGTGTGATCTCTGAACAAACCAGTGGAGCACCAACCCGCCCTGTGCTGTAGTCCCAAACTGAAAATAATAAAAAAAGACTTAGAAATGACAAACAAAGCTAATAAGTGGTCTTTTTAGTAACTGTTCCCCTTAATTTCTCCAAAGGGCAGCAAAAACGCATCTACTCCTTCACATTTGCTTACATTCACTAATGGTGCCAGCTCCACAAGTCTCCGTCAGACCATAGCCTTGCCCCACAGGGCAGCACATACAGATGTTCATGAATCTCTGTGTAGCAGCCGAGAGGGGAGCTCCGCCAGAAAGCAGCACCCGCGTTTTCCCTCCCAAGAGCGCACGCACACGTTTGAACACCAGACTGAGGAAAAAGACAAGAAAACAGAACAGGGTGGTGATGATGTCTGCGAGTGGAGGAGACTCAGACAGCAACTCCAAAAACTACTGAAAGAGCTTTGAAAAGTTAACCATAAAGTACCGTAGCATCCAGATATTGATTGGTACTGAAAAATGTTCTATGCAAGCACAATACAAGAGTCAATACTACCCAAATACTCACACAGGATACAGAGAAATTGCACTCTTTTGTTATGATTAGCTGAGAAGGAACAGACGTAAATGTTTGCTTGTGTATAACTCAGAAAGCAAGCGTTAACTTTCTGTCCAGAATGCCTGAACAGCAGGTAGACGGGGCTTCTTTGCTCACAACCTAAACTGCGTGCCTGATTTCAGCACCACTGCACACACCCTCTCGTTGACATTGTACAGATCCAAACAGGAAAGCATAAATGATGCTGTTTCAGGTTCATGCATGAGTATTACCGGTCACAGAGGGGTGTGCTGTAGCCTTTGGAAATCTGCTCCATCTTGTAGTTGTAAGCCAGCACAAACAGCGTCCTCTGGAATTTGCTCATCTCCTCCACTTTGGTCATTACGTTTTTGTAAATCCGATCCATGATCTCCTGCACACCAAGCACATGAACTCTCAGTAAACATTTCTGGCATTTTAAATTCCTCTTGTACTTTTATCTGGTGTGACTGTAAGGCAGGGGTGGGCAGCTCCAGGCCTCGAGGGCCGGTGTCCTGCAGGTTTTAAATCTCACCCTGGGTCAACAATCCTGGATCACATGATTAGTTCGGTACCAGGCCTCTGGGAAACTTCAGGACTGTGTTGGACCAAGGACACATCTAAAACCTGCAGGACACCGGCCCTCAAGGCCTGGAGTTGCCCACCCCTTCTATAAGGTGTTAGGTGTACTGTGATAAATGAAGACTTACTGGTACAGCAGCCATGAGAGTGGGTTTAAGCACGCTGGTATCACCTTTACTGCCCTTCTTGATCTTGGTGGACTAAATTGAAACAAAACAACAGGCAACCTCTTTAAATCTTTAATGGATTACAAATTTGTAATGTACTGTTAGAGAGACAAGAACGCTGACCAAAAGATGTTGCTGCCCGTTTCCCCACTGACCTGGTCGGCTAGAGTCTGAGGAGAGGAGTAACCGATGCGACACCCGTGAGAGATGGACACCAGTTCTGCGCTGAGCTCCAAAACGTGGGCTAACGGCAGATAGCCGATATAGGTGTCTGTCTCACTGCAAGCACACAGATGAGCCTATTAATTACCTCTAGATACTGACATAAAAATGAGATGTAACAACAAAACTGTCTCCCTGCGAGTGACAATCACCACACACGCTGGCAGAGAATGAAGTGACAGTGGAAACTCGGTGCACCAGAACGTGGCAAAAATCAGCGAGAAAATGTCAGAGAACAGCGAGGAGTCTGATATTGACATACTTGAGGTTAGGGATTCGCTCCGCCATGCCTGTGATGCCAGCAATGAGGTTGCCATGGGAGATCATGACACCCTTGGGGATGCCTGTGGAGCCGCTGGTGTACATGATAACGGCGATGTCCGAGGTCTCTGGCTTTCTGCGGTCTACAGCAACTACAGAGACAGAGAAAAGAGCGGTAATGGCTGCTGGGGAAATGGACCATAAATATAATATTTACAGAAATGAAACCGTAGCAACAACAACTGCATAGTGTGAATAGGTTTGAATATTTTTTGTAGGGTTGCAGCTAAAAACTGCTTTAAAAAGAAAATAATCTTGTTTTTTTGTGCATTGTAAGATTTAAAAGGAGAATAAAAAAACACTTTTAATTGCACATAAATTTACAGTGATTTGATCCTGCTTCTTTCAATTTATATTAATGGGTTTAATCATTAAGGTTATGAGCCCAGTAATCAAATGTTTGAAGACAAAGAAACTTCAATGCTGTACATATAAAACTGATAATAATAATAATTTCACACGTCTATTGCACATGAGAAACATGTAATTTTCAGAATATTCCAGATGTTTCTGTTAAAACACAGTCGAGGCGTTTCTAGAACAACATTTCCTTTCATTTTTCTAAAAACTTGCCCGTGATGGCATTGGATGTTTCATAAGTGGTGATTTGACCTCCTGCCGTCACGCAAAGCACATCACTCTAATTACACATTAGGGTTCTGGCTTTGTATTAAGCCTCCATCAGAGCACTTCCACTTTCCAGACCAAATTAGAAACCTTTTCAATCACCCTGCTCAAACACTCACTATTGTCAGGCCTGGATCCCATCTCCTTCACAGCGTCCATGTTGTAGACCACGATGCCTTTAGGAATGTCTGGCCAGCTTGTGGGTTTACTGTCCACTACGATGATATACTGTAGCCTGGGCACGTCACACAGAATGGCCTATGACACAGAGATGGATGCAGGTGGGCGGGAGTAGGAAAACGTTATTGAGCTACACTTTTTATCAAACTAACATGTCTAATGTTACACACACAACAAAGTCAACCAGCAGCTGCTGGTTGACTTTGTTAAACAGCGTACACGCGTTAAGTGTCGGACGATAAGAAGTGTCAGAAGGTAAGCTGTTACCTTGAGACGGCTCTGCAGCAGGTCTTTGCTTGTGATGATGTGCGTGACTTCGGTCTCGTTCAGCCCATGTGCAATGGCCACGGGTCCGAGAGTGGCGTACAAGGTCACAACTGTCAAATTCAATAACATCCATTTTAGTTAGACAGTCAAAACGAGATATATCAGCTTATATGCTGCCTGAGTGGAAAGCAGTTTCTATACGTCCATTTTCTTAACTGTTTCTCCAGTTCAGGGTTGTGGCGGGGCTGGAGCCTATCCTAGCTCTCATTAGGCGAGAGGCGGGCAATTTACAATCACAACATTAACCAACAAGGACACCTTTGGACTGTAGGAAGTACCTGGAGAGAACCTGCGTAGGTACTGGGAGAACATGGAAACTCCCAGAAAGGCCAGCGCTTCCTGGCAGGTTCAAACCAGGAAACTTCTTATTGTGAGGAGACACTGCTGACCACTGTAACACGGCGCCATTAAAATATGCTTGGGATAATTTTGAAATGATGCAAATCCCTTTACTGAGCAGGCTCTGACTCTACTGTCTAAAATACCCACAGCACTGTCTGCAGGAGTCAGCATCACAGCTGAGCAACGATACACAGTCAGATGGTATCTTCATAGTAAGATGCTCGCTAGTTTGAAATATATTTGGAAAGTTTTTAAAACAAAGGCACAATGACTTTCCGTTTTTAATGCAACTCTTAATATTTTCACTAAACATCTGTATTAAAATCAGTCCCTAAAAGTACAAATCCTCTGAAATATAAATAGAAAGACAATATAAATTAAAAAAACAAAATAAAGGGAATGTATATTTTATTGCAAAGATCCTTGGATGACTTTGCTTGTTTTTAAAAAAAAATATTATTATAAATACACATTTGTCCTTCTGTCACTCACGTGGGAAATTGTACATGAAGCAGGATTGTGCTGCAACAATCCACTCTGCTCTGGTCTCACAGAAGATGGCGATGTTACAGTGAGGCTTCTGATTGAGAGCTGTCAAACCACTACCAAAACACTTTGCTGCCTGGTACACTTCTTCATACGACAGCCAGTTATAGTTCCCGAGAATTACCTGCAACAAACACACACAAAAACAAGCAGTCTTCAGCATTTCTGTCCTCACACTACACCAAACATTACAAGAAAATCGATGGTGGTGCATATTTTCTACATGGCCGGGAACTGTTTCAGTCAATTGGATGAATATGAAATGAATAAAGAGAACCATAATATCCACATTTGTAGGATCAGCACTGCTTTTTATTAGAAGGAATAATGAAATGGGTATCACTGAACCCACATGAGAGGCTGCAGATATTGCTCTTATATGCAATACTGAAACTCCTGATGGCAGAATACATTATTTACAGTTCACTAGTGCCATCTACAGGGCTTCTGTTGCTTTGCAGGTATTAATTGGGCCTAGAGACTATAGGAGCAGAACATTTGCTGCACTTCCACCCACATTCATCACACTGTGCACAGCAGCTGACTGCACTCTTATAAACAAACTTCCCGTTATCTGACAGAGTCGCCTGGTGCTGCATTTCTAAACTTAAATGAAATCAGGGGATCCTCCTCTCGACATGACTCCAACTGCAATTTTCACATAAAATGAATAAAACTAATTAAACAAATTACCAGGATAGCAGGTTAATGTCTCACCTTTTTAAAGATCTTGCCGTTCGGCTGGCGCTCATCCTCCTCACTGAGCACCTCCCTGGTTCCCAGACAGTCTCTCTTAGGAAACTTTTTTGCAGCGTATTCAAACATTTTGTCCAGGGTGTCCACGCCAGGGTGGAGCCACGCTACTAGCTTCTTTTGGCTGTTGACTGCTCTGTAAGGTCCTGCTGGTTGCCCGCTAACCGAGCACGCCTTGATCCTGCTGGCTCTTTCTAAGCTGTTGCCAGCTCCAGAGAAGAAGTACCAGGGTATGAAGGTGATAACGGAATAGACCCAGACCACTGAACGGAAAACCTGCAGCAGCAGGGGGTTCATATCCTCCTTTAACTTCATCGCTGAAGATGAAGTAAGCGCCGGAAATGTATAAAACCTGTACTTGCTCCGAAAGTGCCTCGACTTGCTGCTGAGGCTGAAGGTTGGAGGCTGTGATTTCTTTTGCTCTTTTTCTTTCTGCACAGGAAATCACCTAGACCTGCAACACAGAGACACACACACACACACACACCACATGAAACTTTAGGAGCATAGTCTGGAATAAAGATTTATCAGCACATTTTGATAGCAAGGAACTGCTTCCTGGTAAAATAATCTTTGCTTGCATGAATGCCATCTCCCCCTATTCTTAGCCTCACTTTCAGTCGGCACCATTCACCTTACCAGCAGGTCTGTTTAGAGAGGAAACATGGTGCTCAGTTATGACTTTGATTGTAAGATAGCTATTAATTAAAGAGTTACTAACAGAGCTGATATGGACGTGTAATTAACTCATTAGCTTAAAGACAACCGACTGCCTCGTGTGTGAAACTGCTTCATTTCCCCATTTCATTCCTTTGTAATTAATTGTCGTTTGGCACAGTAAATTTTTGTTTCATCATTTTTCAATATCTTGTAGAACACTGTTAGATAGACTTAGGGAGATGGTGGCTACAGCTGCAGTCTTACATAAAAATATAGATAAACCAGGCCAAACAAACTTTGGTATCGCTGGAAATGACAACTGTTAATCTCACAATCGCTGAGTGCAAAACCAAGCAGTGGCTGCATTTAAGCCAGAGAACAATACCTCTCTAGTTTTCTTTAATTCCTGACTGCGTCCAGTGTACTTAACAACTTGTTTCCAACTGGATCAGAACATGCACTGTACTTTTGTACTTCTCTAAGTCGTCTGTCTATGCAACAAAAACCAACTACCGAACGTCTCTTGAAAAGCTTGGCTATTTGTAGCATATAGTTAAAGCCAAGGGGTAATTTACAGAGTAGCCCTGCTGCCACACAGCCAGACCACATGAAAGTTGGTGACAGGCTGTGACTCATTCTGCAGCTTAATGCAGGGAGGTTTGCAGACCCTCACATAACTCTAAAATGACTGAGAAGAATCTTATCGCTTCAGCATTTATTTAAGAGGTGGGCTGGCCATGTGCAAACAGAAACTACGAGACAAGAGGAAAACAGCCTCAGAAAGTATCTAATGACTCCACAGTTCAATTAAGAACAATAAAACATGGCAATTGCACCCTGAAGCTAAATTGGAAGACTTCTGTGATGAATCTGAGTAATGCCCACTATGGAGACTGTACGAGGCCCGAGCCATAGCCATAGTCTGCAACTGTGAGGCTGTGATGAAGCGATGTGTAGTTACAATCCCAGGTAGCTCTACATCAGATTACTGCATAGGCTTTAAGACTGAGAATCTCTGTATTTTCAGTGTACAATTACAATGAATCCGGGTGCAGCACTTTTAGTGTTAAAACAGATATAAATACAAAATAAATAAAAGGAACTATAAATAGTTAAAGCTAAAAAAAATGACACACATTCCGCAAATGTGTGCATGGGCCAAAAAAGGGTTTGTGGTTACGAGATACCTACACCACAGATTAAACACAGAAGCATAAATCTACTGCAAAGGCCATGTTTTGATGACTGCTCTTCAAAATAAAAAAAATAAAAATAAAAAGCAGCTTGTAAATATGTAAACATGGCAATGTTTCAGGACATGGCCCCAATGCCTTATGGATTTTTCAGTGAAAATCACCAAAACCCAATTCTGTCCATATCTCCAATTGTACTCTGTATTTTATAGTCCTGGTAACGCTGATTTTTTTTTCATTTGCACCTGTATATTTACTGGGGAAAAAGGACAATCTTAACTGTTACTTCAATCAGTTCCAAACTTAAATTTCTCCTGCCACAAGGCCTAATCACCTGTTATACAGCAACCCACATACCACAACCAACTGATAAAAGTCATCCGTTATATGGGCAGAGCAAGTACACCGAGAAGTCCTTCCAGCTCCAACACGTAATACAGGTTCAGCCATTGTTGGGTTTGAATGACGCAGCCACACCCTCTCCCGCTCACTAGTTAAACAATATAATGCATGAAAAAATATATCTCGGTGGGAAAAACCTGCAATCTCTTAACACACAGCTGCAATGACTAACTTTCTGATCAAAAATGAGACCTTAATTTTTAATGCCAGCCAACAGAGCCTACACAAAACCTCGTGCTTGTTGTAATAATACAATAAACAAACACGGCAAATTCCTGCAACTTTAATTATAGAGTATTGTTTGTTTTAACACTAAATATGATGTATCAGTATGTGAATCACCATCGGGAAAATAGTATAAACTCAGCAACTCACACTCTATGATTTAATCTGGTAATGAGTATAGCGTTTAACCTGGTAATTATCATGTAATTCAGACTGCAACAGTCAGATGAGAAGCATGACATACAGTGCGGTGTGGGTGCTTTGCTTTGGGTCCTTAACAGTATTCTGTATCAACATCGCTGAATAAAACCGGCACACACCGCATACGTTTTGATATTTTGAGCAACACAAAATATCTGGGTGTCATACCGCTGGATGACACACAGAAGGTCACAATTTTTCTACTCCACGTTGTTTGTTCCCGATGCTGCGATGCTAGCCAAGTAGCATCCAGATTAGCGGCTCAAAGACGCGCTAGCAGCTAGCATTTAGCTATATAGCTAGCCACCACCGCCGCTACTACTACTGGTGCCGCCGCTGGGAAAACTGCTAGTAAAGCCGGTTTTCCCGGTGGACATTCACTGAAATTAATTTAAAAAGCAGCATATAAACGTCGTCCCGTACGGACGTCTGGGTAGAATTAAAGGCTACGTGCCACGTTGCTCAGCAAACCGGTCACTGACAATAAGCCCATCTCTCATCAACATCTGCAGAGCGCTCACACCGCAACACATTCTCACCTCTTTCCTCTGCCGCTACGCTTTCAGTCTCTGGAGCACCGGATCAGCTAGATCAGCCTCTGTAACCACATCCCATAAAATGATGAAGACATCCTCTGCTAACTCGGCGCGCGTGTCTCTAAATTACAACCGTGGGTTCGCTTTAAAAACCAATATAAAATTAAGTCAAATTGTAAATCAGAGCATCACCGGGCCACTGCTACCAGCCGGAAGATATAAAGTGACGTCACGGTGCTTCTCTGCCTGCGATTGGAGGACTGGAGGTGGCGCGTGTTTGGGCCAGCAGAGACGTCAGCGAGGTTATTATCGGTCACAACCGTCTACGCGGTCCTACAGCAGCAGGTCGCTCGCGAGGTGATACGTTTAATAGGCTGTTAAGTGACCGCAAGTCACATATTATTGTTTTTGATTAGCGAACCAACGATTTACCAAAGAAGAGACAGACAGTTGTCGAAAGGGCGAAGGGAAACGAGACGAAGGGAAAACAAACTATACATATCGCAATAAGTATAAGAGGCTAGGTTGTCTTGAGCAAGAACAGTTTGTTACCAAAACCACCGAAACTCCTTACCTTCCTCTTTTTTGTCGACAGCTTATTAAAACCTAGCAGTGTGAAGACTGGCTACCTCCTCATCAGCGTTAATCGACTGTATTTCATTCCGATAAATTTCACAGACCTTTAAAATTATTCACTGAAACTTATATGAAGACCACAATGCTGTGCGGTCAAGCACCAGACTAAGGAGCACTTAGTGAGTAATCTAACTCATGTCTTACCCTGTTGACATTTTAGGACCCTACCAGATATGTCAGTTTTTATTTCAAATATGTAACTGCATATGATTGTTGCACCGTTTTACCACAATATATTTCCTGAATTAAGAAGACGAAAGAAGTGTCTGAAGTGTTTTTTGATACTTCTCCATAATTTTATTTTTTTTTTTGGTGGGGGGTTTCTATTCCTCCAAACTAGTTGTACTTGTGGTTCTTTTCTGATCTATTTCCTCTCAATACTGCGTGTGACAGGATTGAAACGAGAGAGTAGAGATGTGAGGAAGATGACTCTGGTTGAAGCTTCAGTGAGTGAATAAAGTTAGGAAGGGTAACTGTTCCATATCAGCCACTCCAAACCAAATCCATCTATAGAAAAGGTTTATTTCCATGTACCTGTGTCATGTGATAGACAGCCATCACTCTTAATAGAGCTTTCCACAATAATTTATTGATAATTAACGGTGCTACTGTTGCAATCAGTTTAGCCTGGCCTCTGGTGGTCACTGATAGTCAGTTAAAAGCTGTTTTTGGGCATCAGTTAATGTATAGTTTGCAAATTGACTTCAAGCTGATGCTAAAAAGATCACATGACTTGTTATTGGTAGGTGTTAAATGATTAATTCTTGTGTTTCACACACATAATAACTATATATTTGTGTGTTGGCTTTATTCTAACAGGCAGATGTGTAAATACAATAATCACCAACATTGGTTGACTTTTAAATGCCTTTTTAAAAAAATCAATAACCATATTGTTACATTTTTTTATATAATTTAAAGAAAAGAAACTTGGCTGCAATCTCATATTTACACACCAGAGGGAGATGCATCTCTTATGCGAGGGCCAAGTATTGCTCTTCTGTTTCAACTTGATGTAGATGTTATCCAGAAATGCTGCATGCGAGATAGAGGCAGAGGACAGATAGGACAGAAGCATCTCCTGTGACTTCTAAAAAGCACACGATGAAAGTGAAACGGTTATATGAGCCTCGTGCGACACTTTGACCCCGAACATCGATTTCTTCTCACTGTGCTTTAGAGTTTTTGCATGCTTGTTGGGCCATATGTTTTTACTGCCATGTTCTGACAAAAACATGCACACAAAGCCTCACTTTCTCCACCACGTACACACACGCAAACGTGTGGTCACATGATGAGGCAAACTGCACACAGAAGGGTGATAATCTCACTCCTCGGGCTGTGTCTTTGAGGTCACGGCAGGACACGGACAGTCAGGGGGGCAGATGCTACAAGTACACGCACCACTTTGATCTGCTCTGGGAAATATGTGTGTCCAATGTGATAATGACACAGAGACACATTCTGCACACACTTAGAACGAGATACAGGAAGAGACGAAATGTATCCTGTAACTGTTTGTCTCTTTTGAGTTTCCACAGCGTCTAATCGCTGTTCCCTGGAGATTCACCTACTGTGTTTTCTTTATAATGTGATTCTTTCCCGCCAGCGTGATTACAGTCTGATTACCTGCTACTTTAGTTATTCTTAGTTGCTCTACTTCAAATCACAGATAAAGTATTTTAAAGTATTCTTCTGAACTTTCTGTTACTTGTGCACATCAGAAGGAGCACTTCTCATTTACAAAGGTTTCAGAACCCTTTATTTACCACAGGCCCGCCAGTGGGCCCATTTTACAAGCATTCCTTAAATGACCTTAACTCAGTTTATGTTAGAGCTAGAGAGAAAATTCAAATGGTTTCTGAAAAATCGTTTCCATTTTACAGCAGAAATTACAAATTAGGCCATTCAATTCAATTCAATTTTCTTTATATAGCGCCAGATCACAACAACAGTCGCCTCAAGGCGCTTTATATTGTACAATAGCACATACAGAGAAAACCCAACAATCATTTGGCCTGTATAAATCATACTCGATAAAGGGTTATGGTAAAAGAAAAAGCACAACTGCTTACAATTTGAACACTTATTGGTTATACGTGTGTTTGATTTGTCAGTTGCAAGGTCACATGCTGTATGATCCATGTCAAAATCTGCTTAATCCTATGCAGCATTGTGTACATATTCTCATTTTTGACACATGAGGATTTGTGAGTGAGTTGCAACCGTTTGCAGGTTAATTGTAGTGTTTTGCTGCAGGTATTTCTGGGGGAGATTTGGGAGCGCTTCAGGGCTGCGAATGTTAAAATGTTTGGAGAAACACTGCTTCAATCTGTTCTTTTAAAGGTAAAACCAGTAAACTAATAATGTTTGATTATGAAAATCTCTGATATCTAGTTGGACGTATAAGGAAGAGGAGGGTGGGAGTGTGTGTGTTTGGTGTGTGTGTGTGTGTGTGTGCTGTGTAGGGATTAGAGAACAAAAGGATCCTTCTCTGTCATCAAAGAGGATCTGCTCTCAACTCATCCCCTGCTCTGTAGCGACAGCTTTTTATTTTTCAGGAGTGGGAGTGATGGCTGGAGGGAGGGTGGGAGATGGTGGGAGAGTTTGATGGCAGGGGATGCAGATTTCAAAGTAATCTTTAACTTTAAGCCCCACAGTCCCCATGAAATGAAGCCCTCTGCCCCAGACACATTGTTGCCCATGGCTCCCAGTGGAAGCCTGCTATCCCTCTTATTTTTTTTCCCCCCTCCTCAGGCTTTTGTCATGGTGGCACTTAAGTGGCATTACTCACTGACCGGATGACCAAATGAAGGAGTTCCTTTGAGAGACCTGAAAGAGATGGATTTTAACTCCCGAGACCAGTGTCGCCTCTTAAAACAACACTAAGTGGATATAAATGCCCACTGTGTTACTGGGATTCAGCAAATACCACAAACCAAATGGAGTCATCTCCTTGGTCAGGATGGATTTAATAACCCAAACCCAGTGCACTGAAAGTAATGTTGTTCTTATGATATGTATGAGACACAGCAAATACATGCAACAAATCCACAAAAATCCAATAAAACACTTGCTCTAAAAGTGATCTAAGCATGATTTTAATGATTCAATAAAGCTAACTGAACCCCCATCAAGTTATTTAAGACAGCCAGGAGGTTTCCTGCACTTCCATTGTGCCATCACTTCAGAACTACTTATTTAGGCCCCCCAACCTCAAAGTTATTTTTCTCATCTTGTTAAGGCCTATGTCGCCTCAGGGTGACTGACCTGGGATCCCCTGCTGCTGCTCCGGCCCACCATGGGGAGTCAGTGTAATCACACAGAGGTAGTTTGGGCACAGAAGATAAGAATGATTCTGTCCTGTGCCATTAGCTGTTTCATTGCACCTTGGGAGGCTAAGGTAAAGCCTGCTTTAGATCTGGAGTTATTATTAATGACTGTTTAATTAAAGTGTCCCAGTACAGCATGACAGTCGGCACGAGTTTATACATAGTTTGTGCACCGTTTACTGATGTTATTACAAGAATTATCCACAAACATACCTCTTACTAAAGCACCATACGGGATTTATAATCACTCTGAAAAAATAAAATGATGAGCATTTCCCTTTGAATACTTCTCAGCAGGCTAGGTTTCCTTGGTGATCACGTGATATTGAGATAAACTGAGTCGCTTGCCTCGGTTTCAGGCTGGTAAAGCATGCAAGCTAACCAAGTCAGGATGAGCGAGAATAGGGCGAGAATGCTGGCAACAGACAAGCAGACAGGGACGAGCGACCTGATGTGGCTGAGGTTATGCACAAAGACGAGGCCCAGAAACAGGAGCAGCAGCGTGGAGAGGAAGGAGAAGATGGCGCACACGCAGCTGGTCTTGAACGCAACGTGTTTGCACGCCTCCCATCCGTTGTGGCCGGTCTCGGTGGAGGTCTCAGGAGAGGCGGGCGGACCCGGCAGCCCTTCCGCGTTAAATGAGTCCTCGGGCTCGTGCTTTTTGTGCGCGAGCTCTTCGGTGAGTGCTGTGTTGTCGGGGAGGTTGCGAACCCGACGTTCCGGTAAAGGAGTTCGGTTGCGACACACGGGACAAACGATCCTCCAGCCCCGACCCTCCCGGAAATGCAACGTTTCGAGGCATTCCAGGCAGAATGTGTGGGAGCAGCTGAGTAGTTTGGGACTGTGGCGCTCCAAGTCGAAGTAGTTGTAGCATATTTTGCACTCACATTCCTCTCCACAGACGCCTCCTGCACCGAGCGCCTCCGCCATGTTCTCCATTATTTGACCGCATTAACTGCTTTATTTGACAACACTGTCAGTACACCGGGGCTCACATTTCACCATCACACATGAGAGGATCTGCTGAAGTGGGTCGCACGGCAAAGGTAGTGTTGAAGTGGAATAAATATTTTCTGGTTGTGTTGCGTTTGCGTTCCTTTCTGAGCATCGCCGTGATCACAACACCGGAACTAACTGTTAAGCGAAAATATATTTCGGCATTTCGATATGCATGTATATATGATATATGATATGTATATTGTTGTATTGGTAATATTAGGATTGAATATATAATAGTAATAATAATAAATCGATAGACATGGTCAAATTGATTTCTCTATTGGACTCTGTCACCTGGTAGATTTGTCTCAAGCGTGAATCACGTGCATAAGTTGGATCTAACAGGCCTATTTAACCGTATAATTAGAATTTAGCGCCCGCGGTGTCAGTAAAGGGCACCATGTGTTGTTTCTCCACATTTCAGCACCACAGGCAGTGGACAGCACCAAGCAGGAAGATCAGCGGTGACACCTTCAGCTGCGGCCCTGATCCGCTGTTGTTCAACAAACTTTTAGCTCAGAGAGCAAAACATGGGTTAAATACCAGCAACTGGTTTAGATACTAGTGAATGTTATTGTTTATTATCATGTTTAACAATAAGAAAAACAACGATAATAATAATAATAATAGCAATTCCTCCACTCATGCAAATGGACTTTTTTAGTCCAAGCATAATGACTCATATTCCAGTTTTAAACTTTTGTCCACCCTAGTAAAAGAAAAAGAAGAAATAGTCCACAAGGACTATCTGCTCAACTTACATACATTTACACTCTCTTTGGTTTGTGTGGAGAAATATTATCATCATTATTTATTATTATTATTTAATATTATTTATTTTATTTAATGAGAAATTATAAAATTATTTAATTTGAATAAAGTCAGGCCACTGGTATGGTGCACAAATGTGTGATGTCTGTTATTAAAAGTTTTACCTCTCAATCCAGAGTATGGATCTCTGAATATGGACTTAAAGTATACTTGAAACATTTCAGTAGAGTCATGTTAAAGGAACTCCCTGCCAACATAGATGAAGAAGATTAAATGCCTTTTCTACACAGAAACTATGTGTTACATGTTAGGACATGCTTCTGTCTTCA
>VUQR01023110.1:1832-24050 GCA_015108515.1 Hemichromis elongatus | reverse complement strand
GTTACAGGCTTTGCAATTCCTGGACAATTGTGAGAGCTAGGTCTGCACTAATGGAAATAAATTAGACTCACTGATGCTGACTTTTAATGAGCAGATTTTCTAGGCACAGTAGAGTGGTGCAAGGTGACTGGTTTGGTGGCTGCAGGCTCTTATTTCTTAATTTACAGTAACAATTTAAGCTAAGCTCATGCATGTCTTTGGACTGTGGGAGGACACTGGAATACTTGGAGAAAACACTCCAGAACATGCAAACCCCACTGTTAGATGCCCCTGTGGTTTTTGTTTCTTTGTCTTTCATGTGTAGAGTCTCCATCGGTTGGCCCATTCTAAGTCACTCTGTGCACATCTGTTGGCTGTTCTTGGCACAGTGGGCTAATCACTCACCAGGGATTGTTACCAAAGGGCAGCTCTCTGGCCAGCTGGGCCTCCTTCTCTTTCTGAGTTATGTCTTTGTACATTTCTGTGTGTGAATGGAGTGTTTGTGGTGGGAGGTTGGACAGGTAAGTTTGAGGTACGCTGTACACATGCAACAGAGCAACAGTTGTTAGAAAAACTAGGTTATGTGGTTGATGCCTCTTTTGACTGATTTTTTCGTAGAGCAGCTAGAAAGATCTTTTTGTTTTGAGTGTCGGTTGACTTAGCATTTAGAGAAGCTTTAGGCCAGTTTGGTTTGATTAATGTCTTTGATTTGGCTCAACCGCCTGCGCCTCCGCACCCACCTTTTTCTTTAGTTGGGTTTATATTGTCAAGGGATGATAAATGGTAAATAAACACTGCATGATTTTTAAACCTGCTCTAGTTCCTCTTTTTAATAAATTTTGGTTGTCATGTGCTGCTGTCTCTTCACTGCCTTAGTCTCCAGGTATAGGTGGTGGTGGGGGGGGGGAGCACATGTAACATCACAGGCCCGAGGGCCCGAGGCTGGGCTTTTGCTATGAGGCAAGTGGCCTAACCACCATACTGCTGTGAATCATATTCTACTGTTCTATATATTGCCATTTTTCTTATACTGAGATATAATCCATTCCCTAGTGGGGACTACATACAGCCTGAGGAAAAGGCCTTAAAGTTCTCGGATGCTCCCACACATTTAGTTTTTGGAAACTATTTTTCATTTATAGATGATATTCTCCTCAAAACATAATACTAAATAACAAAAAGTTGTGAAAAAGTTTTCCCATTTTTTAAAAACACAGAAGGCCATGTATTAATGGTCATGACAGTTTGGATTCAAAAGTTGATTCTGTTCATCTGGACGTAGCGTTTTCAGTAGGAGAAACGTTTCGTCACTCATCCAAGTGACTTCTTCAAGAAGGGGATTTACCTACCTGGATGATTGAGCGCGCATCAAGACGACAAATTGTTTCTTCCACTAAAAATTACAATTTTGTAATTAATATGTAATATCTGAAAGTTTGCCTTTTTAAATTAGGTTGTGAAAAAAATATTCAGAATATTCACATTTTTGGAGATGCAAATGCTACTTTCCCAGATCACTCAAAGCGCTTTATACAACATGCATTGTTCACCCATTCACACAAGCACCTTTTTCTATGCTTAAGTGGTTTCTATCTAACATTGCCACAGATTCATGCTCCAATGGATGCATCAGAGAGCAACTAGGGGTTAGTATCTTGCCCAAGATAACTTGGGATCAAACCACCAACCTCCCAAATAGTAGTGGACGTGAACCGCCTGAGATACAAACAAGCACTAGCATTTGTTTTGAATTCATTGGGAGACGCTGAGATAGTATATTGTACTGTGGATGATGATAAAAAACAGACAGGTGACTGAAAAAGCTTCTCCACCAGGGTGTCACACGATTAGAGCAGCTCTTTAAATGATAAGAAACGACAGAGCGCCTCAGATAACAAGAAATGATATTCAGCATTGCCATATATATATAGCCACTCACAGCGATATCATCCCCGTTCTACCGCTGATGTAATCTAAATAACTCATTTTCTGTTTTGACTAAGACAATTTGAAGTAAACTATAAGGTACAGAAGCTCCCCAGATGACTCCCCAGAAGTTCAGAGTATTAATGCTTTGTGAGAATCGATCAATCAGAATTGGTTCTTTTAATACAGTGGCCTCTTACTTTCCATTTCTGGAATGATCATCTGGCAGGTTGTCTCCAGTCATTTTATCGGTCCTGAATGCCACAAGCATTCTGATATGCTCAATAGAAGCTCTCCATCTGTGAATTTTCCACATAGTTAAATGCACAATAGGTACTACACCTGCTTCTCTCCCTATTTTACACTAATTCGCTCAGTATCGCAATACTTAAGTCTTAACTATTGGTGCCCCAGGTCAGCTCGGTTCTAGGCAAATAGACTGAATATTCAACAGAAATGTTTTACATCAGATGTTCTTAGAGGCTCCCAGATCTTTAAATAGATATGCATTAGAAATAACATTTAAAGAGACTTTATACCTTTGGGCCTATGTGTGAAATTATATTTCCTGATGAATCCATTTTGAGCTGTACAGTTAGCTACACTGTCTGTGAAAAGATAATTACAAGGGTTAGTAGGGATGAATGATTAGAATTCATACACTGTCGCCCATGCCAGTTTTACAGGAGTCCTTCATATGACTGTCTTTCTGTGATGTTCTATTATTGATATTACTGCAGTTCTAAATAGAAGAAAAACAAAACAAAACAAGGGACACTTCCTTATCAAGGCACAGCATAAAGTAAGTTAAACTTTCAGGATATTGATCCGGTCAGTTAAGTCGCAAAGGAGGTTTTTAATCAGTTTCAGCTGCTTTGCTACTAATGAAATTGACCATAGGTGCACAAGGGAGCAAGACAACCCTCAAAGCAGGGAACAGTTTTGCAGCTGAACTAAAAATTGTTCCATCCTCATCTTTTTGTGACTGTTTTTTTCACTATTTGCATTTGTCTGGGGTCAGTGTTACTACTGGTAGCATGAGCTGATATCTGAACCCTACAGAAGTTTCACAGTTTGTCTAACTCCTGGAAGACAGCACATCGATATGGCACATTAAAACTTGCCAGAAGGTTTGCTGTGTCTCCCAGCGTCAAGACAATGGAGGTTTCTTCAAGATTTCTGAATCTAGCATAAGCACACCTATAGCAAATATATTGAATCAAGCATAAATACAAAAACATTTGTATATAAAATGTGGCAGAGCCACAATTTAAGTAGGCACCAGCATGATACATCACCAATTAAGTAGTGGGTGTCCTGTGAGGAGGACATATCTATTACAAAATCAGTTGTTCATGCGCTCACAAGCAGAGGTCTGTATGTTGATTGAATTAAAATTATATCATGTATGTATTTGTGCAATATGTATTTTAAAATATACTGATAATTAAAGAATCAGCTGAATTAAAAGGATTGAACAGACATGGTTAATGGTCAAACTCTACAGAGAGAAAAACAGCTGGTTAAACAGCATTCAGAGGTTCCCATAGATGCAAATCTGAAAGTGCTGCTGAGCTTGCACCTGCTCAACTTGTCTGTTTTATTAGACTGGAGCTGGTCAGAGCTCCCGTCACCACTTTATCATTGTCAGCGCTTTCCTTGCTAACGTTCTAAAGCAGTTATTAACGACTTTCTCAAATTCCATCTTTTATACCTCACACATGTTGGCTAAGGTTGTTAGCAAGAGGAAACTCGTCTGTTACGATGCTAAATTACAGAAGCTCGTTCACTTGCTAATGTGTTTCCACATGCAGCGTGGCTAGTAACAGATCTCAGAGTAGTGAAAACAGATCAGCAATATGGGCTCAGATTGTGGTCATAAATAGTTTGTACTTGTAAATCAAATGCGTAGTTCAGAACTGAGTTTTGTAACCTTGTAATCCAAAATATCTGAAAATGTTTGTGCATCTGTAGATGAGATTTTGTGAGAGTGTAAAAAAGATTTGTGTTTGTAAAAAAATATTTAGACAAGTTACAATTATTTTTTGTTCGGGGTTGGTTACAGATACAAAGCAAAAAACTATGTGTAAAACTCTGCGCTAAAGTTCCCTGGCTGTGTGTGAATTTCAAATTACAAGTATGAATTTTTGACCCAATTTTTCTTTCTTTGAGCCTATTGGTCAATGTCATGTCAATCAGAAATTTAACAATCCAATCTGAGAACAGATGGGTTTGGCTGTGGGAGGGGTGCTTTATAACCACAATTTGAGCCCATACAGCGACAGCTTGCTTTGCAGTCTGGTCCCTCCTCTCAGTTTACAGTCAAAGAGCACAGTTTTATCCACAATGAACATTAATCAACAACCAGAAACAAGCTGCTGGCCTCCCAGCTTTCCCAGGCCCAGTCATTGTTAACAAGAGATGGACACCCTATCAGATGGACTACACTTTTCTAAGAGATTGAAATAAGCGCAGCTTTTAGCGACAATAGCCAACTGTGGTCATTAGATGGCAGTTATGTAAAGGCTGGATGCACATAGTGATAAGTCCTCCTTGGGAGTTGCAGAAAGTCTGCACATGTTGTGTGGGTGGGGCTCATGAAATAGAAGCAGCACAGAGAGCTGTATCAGCAAAGGAATCAGATGAGGGAAACAATAGCTTCAGTTAGGTCTGGTAACAAATAAATATCTCCTGATAAAAGCAAAATGTTCAAAGCAATACATGTTTGACACGCAAAATCATATAGACAAAATCATATTTTAGCAGAACTAATAGAACTTAGATATGAATTCTTCTTCGTCATCAAAACCTTATCAAAAGTGTAAATGTAAATCAATGTAATCCTACTAGAGATGTGCAAAGCAACCGCTATTTGTATCTGTATTTGTATTCGAGTGAAATTCAAAATGGGTGTAAAAATCCAGTTGTTTGTGTTATACTTATAATTAGCATTATAGTGTAGATATTCTTTAATCATGTCCATTATAATAATTATGGATATGCAGCTTTTTTTAAATGTTTTTCCATAAATCCAGCAATGAACATATAATGTCATTGAAAAGAAAATAACATAACAGTCATTGCCTCATCCATGGTTAAACCAACAACTAATAAAATACTGTTGTGAACATTATGAACCCTGCCACCACCCGTCCTTGGTGGAGGACGCTGAACAGACAGTGAAACTGACCTGCAGGGGCAGAACATGGCTGTGATGATGAATTGGTGCTGGTGGAGGGGGGGAGAGGATGCTTTAAGTGCATGTGATTATGCATAACAGATGTTGACAGATGTTTGAAATCTCTCTGTCTGCTGATTTAACTTTTGCACACATTACATATCAGTTTGGTTTCATCTGCAGCACTGAATGTAAAATGCTTCCACACAGAACTTGAGTTTGGCTGATGGAGGACCAAGAGGTGGCTCAGCAGCAGCAACACTCTTTTCTATTCGGTTGACCAAATTCATATCCAAATCCTATGCTAAGCTTAACTGGCCTACATCTTGCTGCCTGCAAAAGTAAACGTACCATATAACACGCACAAGTGCATCCAATTTGACACAACTACACAAGCATTGTTTTAACTGAACGTTAACGCTACTCTGTCAACAGCCTATTTTCTAAATGACCGAGCTACCAGAGCTACGTAAACAGAGCGTACATGAGGGCACCAACTGCAGACGACAATAGTGCAGCGTCATTGATTAATCCTGCGATCCTCGCCAAAGTTATAAGCTGTACCCAGTTAAGGTACAAAAAAACCTATTCAATAAAAATAGTGATGCAGTTCCGTCTTTCATCGCTCAGCCGTCTCTGTTGCTGTGTGGAGCAGCCTGTGTCAGTCACCTCAAAACACATCACTCACTCATCTGGGCATGCACTGTGGCCTCATAAGGACACTTAGCTTTTTCATATAAAGTTTTGCCTTGTTCCTGAATACAAATATTTTTTTAAAGTATCCATATAAATAAATATTCTAAAAAAACTCGTTATTCATGCGTTTCCAAATAGCATATTCAGGTTCGGCTCCACCCCTAAATCCTATTAACAATCAGGTTTTTTCTTAGATCGCTCCCCCAAACGTGCATGCTCCTGGGAGGACACCAAAGCATTCCCAAGCCAGCTTAGAATTACAGTTTCCAGGTCATACTGGGTCTTCCGCTGGGCCTTCTCCTGGTTAGATATGCCTGAAACATCTCATCTAGAAGGTGCCTTGGAGCAATCATGGTCTGATGTCTGAACGATGTCATCTGGCTCCTTTCAATATGGAGGATTAGAGTCTCTACTTTGAACTCCTCGGAAATAGCTGAGGTTAGCCTTACTAGATGATCCAAGTCTTGGCACGAGACTTGCAATAATATTGACTGTTTATCATGGGTCATCATGATGGAGGAATGTTTTACCTGCCAAGATTGTGTGTTTTCGAGCATCTGAATGATATGATTAGGGATTAAATAGCTTCCAAAAGCAAGATATATCATCTATTCTTGCCCTTCCCACATACCTTCAGGATATCCTGATGAACATGACCACACACCTTCTGTAATGTGACATGACTTCAGTAAGTGTGAGTCACAGTTCAAAGCAACACCTGCGTGATGCAATATGTTGCTGTATTATATCACATAAGGGAAAAAGTAAAAAAAAAGACAATTCTTTTTCTACTAAAAGAAATAGGGACTCATAAGTGACTAAATTAGATATAATTACAAATTAGTAGGTGCTTACAGAGAATTTAAAAAGTGTTTGGCTCGTTTATGTGGCACAACAACAACATCATAGTATGCATTATTGCTTAAACAAGTTTGAGGCACAACACTTATTTCAGCTTTTTCACATTATCTTTTATGCCTTTATGATCCCCACTGCTCACATTCACAACTGCCATAATGGGCAATAGGAGCCATGACTTGTGACTCATCAGCAGAAACAGCAATAGTTAGTGCCTTCACACTGGCAATTCTGTGCTGAAGTATGCACTTAAGGTATGAGTTCCAGTGTGAAATATATGGAAACTATAGTAGCTAATGAGCTGAAACAAAAGCAGTGGGCCCACTTTAGGTGTGGACAGAAGGAAAACAGTTGATTGAGACTACAAACAGACTGATGAGACACAGCTCTTGCTGGGTACATGAAAACTGGCATTTTAAACAACTTGTCACAACATTAGCTCCATTACAATAAAGTGGAGGTAATGGCACTGATAATTAGATTCTCTAGATGTATGAAAGTAGTGGCCACAGGATATTTGGACAAATTTGTTTATGCTGAGGTGATTTTTATAGGTGGAGTGGAATGGATGACAGCAAGGCAGCTTGAACAGAGTAAATTTCTCATGTTTGCCTTGCATTTTCCCTTGCCAATCTGTTTTAAACTGCACTAGTGGGAATCAATTGGAAAGTCATAGGTGAGCCAAGGTTGTTAGAGTGATGACAGTATGGGGATTTAAATCTTTAAGTTCAGGAAGCCATGTAAAGTGGGATCTATGGTATAGAGACTAAAATCTGAGAGAGGCAACAAATACAGCCAGTATTTCATTAAAGTTTCCCTGAAGCTTCTAGGATGTATGGACAGTAATACATTTACATTCCCAGCATGCACCTCCTTCCTCAGGCTTGTGTTTTCAAACTCTTTCCATGCGCAATTTTTTGTCACTACACAGTGACATTTTATATGAGCATTCAAAGCTTTTTTGAGGTAGAAGACAATAAATACTAATGTCTTTTTCTGCAGTGCTGTTTAATGTTCTGGATGATTACCTCTGTTACAGACGACTGTGCTGGCATGTTTAGCCAATGCATCTATTTTCCCATGCTGAGAATGTAAAGACTTAGAAGGGTTTGGAGCACTGGATTAACTGAGAGGCAAATGGGCTGTGATGGGATGTGATGAGCCAATGACAACAGCGCGCTGAGCAGGCAGCGACCGTCTGATAGCAGCTCCTGGGGGACTGACTGTGCATTAGTGGATCCTTAGTGCTAAGTATTCCTCTGTCCGCATAAGCAGACAGCTCTGCAAGTAAAACACCATGTTTGTCTCTAGTGATGAAGAAGTCTTGTCGTTGTTCTCAATCAGTTGTTAAGCTCTCACCATATGCATTACCCTAGGGACACGTGCACTACTTCAGATAGTGAGTCATATAAAAATAAAGCATAAAGCATACAGACAGGTAGAGTGTTTAACCAGTTCCTTTGGTTAAACATTGATACAGGTAAAAAAAAAAAATGTTTTCATAGTGACTTAAATATCATGTTAGACGGTAATGACAAAACAAAGAGAAATGCTTCAAGGGACAGTGATAAACACATCAAACATCTGTAGTTAGCAACTAGGCTAACTCGTTAACATTAATTGTCAATGATTAATATAGCTTTTTTCTAGCTTTTGATAAAAATAATTTTTTCCTGGCTAGCTGTATTATTTTTGATTATTATCTGGCACCATGAAGCCTGATTGGCATTTGCCATTGAATACCAAAAATGGCAGGTTCACCACTTTTACCCTGTGTTTTTTTACAGGTGAGAGCAGGTTCACCTGAGCACCTGTGTCTGACATAAAAGCTAAAATGCCAAAAGGAAATGCACAGAGGTAGAGCATGCAAACTCTTGGAAAATGTAAAATACCTACATGACATTGGGTCTTATAATTTAGAACAGTATATGTAAGAATCTACTTTCTCCCTTAAAGTCCAACTCATTTACTTTCCTTGCACAATGAGTTAGGTTGCTGGTGGCACTGTGAATCTATTTTGTTAGACCCACAGTGCCAAATACACACCATTAACAGCAGTGTCGGTCAAGTTACTTGAAAAAGTAATCAGTAACTAATTACTGATTACTCCCCCAAAAGTAATCCTGTTACTTTACTGATTACTTATTTTCAAAAGTAATTAGTTACTCTTTAAAAACAACCTGAATAGGTAATAAACCAATAGATCCTTTAGCCCAGTTCTACTTTTTCTGCATTATCCATCATATAAAATGTAATCAAATAAAAAAAGTGTATTTTTAAAACTTGTTTTATTAGTTCTAATCTTTTAACTTTATGCATCGAGCAAAAATTAAATTATTTGCAACATTCTCTGACTGGAATAAATTTGTTTAACATTTAAACCTATTTTCTGCATATTCCAGCATATTAAATAAAATAGTTTTTTGTGTTTACACTCACTCTTTCAAATAGATGCGAGTAAAACACAGCACTGGCTTACACCACTGTCATGAGACACTCTCACAAGAAATCACGGTTTAGTAACGTAGTAACGCAGCGTGCTTATGGGAAAGTAAGGGTAATCTAATTACCTTTTTTGCAATAGTAATCCCTTCCTTTACTTTTTACTTGGTAAAAGTAATCAGATTACAGCATCGCCTTACTTGTAATGCGTTACTGCCCATCTCTGAAACTGTCTATTTTTGTTAAGGAATGTTTCAAACTGGATGAAGTTTCCACATTAAAAACGATTCCAAGAGGACATCGAATTTACAGATACAGATTTTTAAAGGACACGATATTCTCCGCTTCAGTGTGCTGTGAAAAACTCTGTGGGAGATGAGTGACATTATCACACTAGTGTGTATGAATAGAACATTTCCAATCCCCCCGGCTTGAATTGAAGATGCAGTGCAGCAAAAGGCTATAATGCATCCGACTACTGCTAGACTTGCCATAATAATATAGACACATGCACTGTCTACATGACTTTTGTCTTTGTGTCTGTCTGCCTGTCCATCTTTGTGTAAAGAGTAATAGAAGCAGCGACTTCAAAGAAAGCTGTAAGCCTTTAATTTTTCATTGACAGACAGTCGTCTTTTTTATATTATCTTTGCTATCTTTTTAATGTTCCTATTGCATGTAATGAGAAATGCAGCATAAATCATTCATAGTTTTATTACATTCAAGCCAAATTGTTAATTCATAATTTTTCAGAGCAGATTGAAATTCAAACAGAGAGATAGCTCTATAGAAAAGACCTCTGATAGTATCAGCGCTACAGAGCACTATGTTTTGATGCATCCAGACCCTCAAAACACTTTACTTGAAAGAGAGCCAACATTATGGCATTAAAGAAATTCTCCAGGGAAATTTTGGCTTCAAAAGAAAGGATATGTTAACAGAGCTCGCCTGAAATGGTTATTGATTTTATGCTCATGTGAAATAAGTACAGACTCTTTTAATAATTTCGATACACAAGCACTAGATTTAATCTGGTCTGCGGGCAAAACAATCAATACATTTTCATCTCCATCAGCTCATGGTTTTGTAATGTCTGCTCTCATTTCCAACAGTCCTCATCCCACCTAAGCCCACATCTTAAGAGATTTTCTCTGCTTCTGTTTATATTAGAGCTTTCATCACCGTTTCTACTAAGCTGTCATTTTGTTTATGCTCTGCCTGTGTGAGTGTGCATGTTCTGCGGACTACTCTCCTTTGTGTGGTATGTTTATTGAATGTTTAATTTAGGCTGAATGCTAAAATTAAATTTATATGTTTTAATGGTTAATATCCAAGGCTTTCTTTAAAAGCTTTACGGTTCGTGGCAGTTTAGCAAGTTGCAATAGCAGAAGTGGTTACTTGAATAGCTCTTCATTAAAAATAACACACGTAAACAAGCAAGTTAATGTTGCTTCATCCAACAGTTAGTATCAACTTTGTCATCCAGGGTTGATGTTATTTCTACAATTATGTTCCTGCTTGATTGAGGCTTTTGTTAGGAGACCTGGGTTGTCGACCCTGAGTTTTGAGTTTTCTTTATTGTTTAACTTTGAGTTAACCCTTATTTATTGTTTCTAGACTTTTGGTTTCTTTGTAAGAGTTGTGCCTCCTGGTTTCTGTTCTGTGTTCCATAGTTTCTGTTTCTCCTGTCTGCTGTATCCAAGTCCACGTCTTTGTGTTATGTTTCCTGTTTTATTTTGAAGTCCATGTCTAATGTTAATGTGTCTGGTTTTGCTTCCTTTATTTCGTTAGCCCTGTTTTGTCCCAGTCGTGTTTCCCTCCTGTTACCCATTCCCTGATTGCTCCCTCTGTGTATTTAAGCCTCGTGTTTCTCTGTGTCAGTGTGGCGGTCTACTATCATCCCACGCTGTGTCCTTCTGCCTGCCAGTTTAGTTTATGTTTCCCAGTTTAGCCAGTTTCTTGTCATTTAGTAATAAAGGTTTGTTTTAAGTCTGCACTTTTGGTTCCTCCATGTCATCACTCCTGCCTGCACACAGCCCTCGCCCTGACAGCTTTAGCAAGGCTGCTATTGGAAAGCGACACAGAACATGATATTCCTATTCCTTTCAGCTAATTATTACTACTACATTGTGTCCTCTGCACAATATGTGGCAAAAAAATTCAAAAAAAGATTTCAAATTGCAATCAGACTTGGCAACTTTATTGCAGCTATATGTTCATCATGTAAAAGTTTTAATATTGTAATCTTTCAGTGTGACAGCAGTCATTCACACTAATTCCACACTGAAAGTGATATTCAAATATTTCCATGTCTGATCTATGAGTTGAAAACAGCAAGTTTATTTGCTAACAATGTGTCACATCATTTAAAAAGGTCTAACTTTTTATATAAAGTTCAAAAACTCTGACAAACTGGCATTTTCTTTCTCAGTGGACGTTTTAACCAGATTATTTAACACAATGTTGGGGTGGGAGGAAAAAATGCTGAGATTTGTACTGTTACTGATTTTCAACAGCGAGGGCGATGTGCTTAGCTGTAGCAACTGATGAGTTGTACCATTAGGATAATGGAACAAGTTGTTGAAAGAGTGTTGATGAGGAAGTATAAAGAATGTCAGAAAGAGTTGTGCTATGTCTTTGTTGTGTATAATAGAGTACCTAGAGATAACGTGAGGAAGTCAGGAGTTGCAGAGATTTATGTGAGGATGTTGCTGGACTTGAGGATTTGACAGCAGTGAGGTGTAGGCTTTGAAAGACTGATGCCTTCAAGGTGGTCTTGAATTACATCTCTGAGCCCTTCTTGTCTGTAATAGTGATGGACAGGCTATCAGATGAAGTCAGGCAGACGTTTCCATGGACTATGATTCATAGTGAAAGCAGTGAACAGGTAGAAGACAGCTTTGAGATGGTGGAGGTATGATGGGAAGAAAAGAGTAATGAAAGTCAGAAACAATACATATATGTGTTAATGAGAAGGACCTGGCTGGAAAGGTGAAGGGCACGCATTAGAGATGGTGATGATGACACTTAGGGATAGTGTGGGATCGAAAGTAAGCAGCAAGAGTCGAAGGGAAAGTTTAAGATGGCTGTGAGACCTGTTTTGATGTGTGATTTGGAGATGAAGGGACTGGCTGAAAGGACAGGAGGTAGAGGTAACATTGTAAATATTGTGTTTAATATTGTTACCTGAAAACTTGCTAGTTTCTTTATATTAACCACGAATCAGGCCTGCAAAAATACTGCCTCTTTGTAGCTATTTTAATTTTAATTAAATTAACCTTTAGGAAGTGTGAAATTACCAGGAAACATGGTAGTTTATGTGTTGTAACATGTAATCCTGAATGCAAAAGGCAAAACTAAACATTCATTGTACATTTTATATTTCCTACAACTGAAAACCTTCCACCAGAAAAAAAATGCCTCTTTTTCCTAAATGCAAATGATGCATATATAGCTATGCAGGCTGAATAATGTCAAGTAGTAATTTACAATTTTAGAAAATGCGTTTTTCTTTTAGTGCCGCTTTCCCTTTCAAAATAAAAGCATGGGCCTTCACAAATGAAATATTAAAAACCAAATAAAGTAAAAATTGTTCAAACTTCATTTACATAATATTATCCTTAAAAGGTTATTTTCTGCTGTTGTATTTAAATAATGCTTTTCCTATGAGTTTGTAACAATGATAATGGCCTTACAGCTCCTTACATGGATTACTTTGGTAATTGAGCAGCAATGTCTTGCTTTTTAGATATTATTACCTTCTTTTCTCAACCCTATTACCCAACTATTAACACATTATTTCTGAGCTTTTTTTTGTGAATTTATGAGAAAAAAAATCATGAGTAAAAAGGGGAATAAGCACAACTTGAGTCACTTTGTAATTTTGGATGGTGCAGCTGCAGACATCCCAGATAAAGTAGTCATTCCATTCCTGTGATAGTTTTGCCATTTGGAGCAAAGATATTAAGAAAACGGTACATATATATTTGGTTTGTTATAGTGTAATGTCTCTGCAAGCTAATAAAAAATTGGCAAGCATACAGACACAACCTGGCATTTACCGACTTCTGATGAAATTTACATCACTCTGACCCAAGTGGATCCTTGCATACTTTCAAATACAAAAAACAGAAGACATCCATTACTCAAGGAATACACTGGTTGTATGCCTCATCCCTGAAGCAATTTTCTTCTGTCCTTTACACATTTTCAAATCCCAAAAGCAGTGTAGTGTGCATCGGACTTTCCATTTTGAAATCTGACAGAATTTAAAACTTTGATATTCTCACTTATTGCCTTCCATAGCTGCTCCTTGAAACGTGACCAGAGAGGTGTTTCTGGGATGTTTCTGGTACACTTTTGTAAATCGTCTATTGCCTTTAAAAGGAGTGATCACCTCCCGCAGCCGGACTGCATCACAGCTAGAACATGAAGTGAAAGCAGTTGATGAGTATAGTCGTGCAGTTAGGTGTCGCCACGTTGCAAATCCCACTTCAAGCTCTGTATAAAGTACAGAGCAGATGTCTTGACGACCAGCAGCTACACTGCTGTCCTGTATTTGTATAGCACTTTACTTAGTCCCGATGGACCCCAAAGCGCTTTACATTTCAGTCATCCACCCATTCACACACACATTCACACACTGGTGATGGCAAGCTACATCATAGCCACAGCTGCCCTGGGGCGCACTGACAGAGGCGAGGCTGCCAGACACTGGCGCCACCGGGCCCTCTGACCACCACCAGTAGGCATCCTAAGGATTAACTGATATAAGTGTTTTATCTCTATAACCATTTTGACAGTGCCACCAGTGACAGATACAGTTTACCTTTAAAGCTAATAGTCATATTTCCTCCTTAGTCAAAGTCCCCATGAGTTCATTTGAGATTATTTGATGAATCTCATGGTTTATTGTCAGTTTGTGTTTGTTTGTGTGCTGTTTTTTTTTTTAACATAACTAAATTTGGCAAAGCATTGTTCAGTTTTATGCTTTGAATTATTATTTGTTTGTTTTTGCAGCCTTGGGACCTTACTCTAGGCTTTAGAGGCTTTTTACATTATGATGGTGGTATTGTTTAATTAAATTGGTCCCATCATATATACTGAATTCACTTATTCATCTACATATCATATGATTTGGAAGCATTGCTGCAAAGGCTTGATCCCATCTATTAAGCACATTTTAAAATCTAAATAAGTATGGTACTTTCCATCCTCTAAGATATTTTTTCCTACTCTGTAAATTCCAACTGACTTCTACCAAGCCAACAGACCCATTGCATAATCTGACAACCCATTTATTTAGACCAAATACAGGCCTATGATTTTCCATATTGGGAGAGCTTGAAGGGTCAGCAGTGGATACTACAGAGTCAAGGTGATTCCAGAACTATGGATTGGAAACTGCCAATGGAACTCATATCTGTTACAGATGTTAGCCAGACTGAGGTCACACCATTTATCAGCAACAGATTGTCACTCTTACCATCCAAAATCCTCATATATAAAAATACAGTTGCTATAATAAATTTGTTTCCATAGTTACCTAGCTAGTTATACTGAAATGTGTCTACTTTGGCTTTGCACAGAATATATCCTGCCTACCCTAACAAATATGAAACCACAATATGTGTGATAGATTAACACATCTTAACACACTGGAACTGTTGGAGATGGATAGACAGCACTTATAATTGATTGACTAAAAGAAAGGAAGTTGAGGGCCACAGCTACTTGGTAGATGTGGCTCCAAGACTCCACTTGTACTTGAAATAAACTCTCAAACAGAAGAGATGCCATAATAGCCAAAGCAGCCCAGTTTGCATCAGTGAATTCCAGCCAACCAAGACTCCTGAATTATTGTGCAGATAAATTACATCCATCATGCATAGGGAGCCCAGCTCACCTGCTCTAGTAGCTTGGCCACTTGTCAATTACAGCTATTAATCCATCATGACCCCTCATACCAACATAATATCTTCCATTGCTGCTACACTCTCCTCCTCGCAAGACTCAGTAGGGCCTTCTTGTCAGTCACTAAATCAAATTATTTGGAAATAACTGATGGCGTGTCCAGATCCATTGCTCTGATAGCAGCAACCATGTTCCTAATCTCCCGTGCTGTTGGCTCAGATGAAAACAGGGGGGATATTTAAATTGATGAGGACTCATATTGTTTCTGACAGACTTGGCTTTTGTTAGGTGGGGCGAGATGACAAGTACTTATCGACTTCAGGGTGTCTGAGGATGCACTGAAAGAGTATTTCTTTTGAGGATCCGCACATGTTTTCCCTTTTGGGGTTCTTGACAGACTTTCTAACCAAGCTAGTAATTTCTTGATTCAACGGCTTTTCTGCCTTTTGAAAAAAGGATTTTAAAAAGAAGAAAAACCCTGATAATGCTGAATGTCAATGGACATTCCCACCCTAACTGTTAACTACATTTTCTTCACAGACGTGTATAATGAAGACACCACCTCAACGGCAAGCAAAAAGTATTTTCCTTTCCTCCATTCACCCTCTGAGTTCTCACTCCACCACCCTTCTCCACCTCCCGAACAAGTCCCCATCTCAGATGTACATTTTGTAATTCTGTCATTTCACTGGTTCTCCTTCAAATGTCTGCTCTGTCCCCTGAGCGCTACGTCCTGGCATTCCTGTCCCCAGCTGCCTCATTAATGAACTGTAAATACTCTTTGCTATGCGGCAGAATTGATTGACTTGTGTGCCAACAACACTGGGAGGCTAGAGGAAACTAGGATAACAAGATGTATGTACTTTTTCTCCTGGTTTAATTTACAGCCTGCTTAATTTACAACTGCCTCTGTAGTTGAGAAAACATGCACATAAACTATATTTGTCTTGCCTGTCAGTAAACTCAACATACAAAGTATATTTTAACCTCCCTAGGCACATTTGTCAGGTATTAGCTTTCTTCAGTCGCCTTGTCTCTGCACACAGAGACTGGAAAGCCAATTAATCGAAGAAAGTGTGTGTCTCTATATCTCTGACAGAGTGTCATATTTAGAATGGACAGGCAGTCTGAAGCACGATGTCGACACAGCTCAGTCAAGGCCAACCAAGTCCCTGCCAGAGTTTGAAAAAAGAATATAGACTCTTAGCTCACTATACTATTGTACATAAAAAATGCTTATGGAGGATCACCTTGAAGCAATGTATCACCAACAGTTCCTCTCTTAATCATAATAATTCTGTTCTTAATGAAGAGACAATATGACGAGTTACATGGAAATGTTCTCCCCTGATTATTAATTAATATTAATTTTCTTTCATGCAGTGTCCAAATAATTTAACTCTCAAATCTTTTGTAAAGCAAAACCTAGTAAATGTCTTGTTATAGTGAAAAAATTGAATTTCCCCCCCCCCCATATCCTACCTTTTATTTTTATATCTGGTTTATTCTACTTTTTTGTATCGTCTAATATCTGCAGACAACATCCCATATCGTAATATTGTCTTGGTTTTAGCTATTTGGAGTTTTAGCTATTTGGTTTTTAAAATTACATCACTGTGAGGGCTGGAGTTATGCATTCATATTTAATTTTTTTTAAAGCATTAATATTTTACTATTTCTTAAGATGAATAAGAGCTAATCTGCCATTAATAGAAACATAACCTTTAGTTAAGCCACCACGACTAAAGTGGTAGACCTTAAACTGAGTGAACTCTTTGCAGGCACTTTGACATGCCAGAGTAGTAAATTCAAACTATAGTAAAAACAGCCACAACATGGTTTACTTTACATGTTGCCTATAGTATATAACCTGTCCTGCCTGGCAGCTTTGGCAAGCAGAATCATGATCTCAATGCACTGCTGTGTCAAACACATTTGCTTTGCCAGCAGGAGCTCTGTAAACTCTTTATAGATTTCTCTTGTTAGAAAAAAGAAAAGAAATGAGATGAGAATAAAGGACACAGCACAAATTAAAGCATATCAACTGTTGCATCTGCACCAGCACCTGAATGAGAAAAACAAAAAGCAGAGGCACAAACACACGATGTTCCTATGTTTGTCTGTGAGTATGTATATGTGTATGTATGAGCATGAGTGCATGTATTAGTCATGAAATGTAGTTAATAATGAGAGTGAAAAGCCACAACCATGCCCCTGGGAGTCAGGAAGCCAGAGAAAGGCCCAAGAGACCCTGGTCATCCACAGCCTCCCCAGAGCATTGAAGACGCTACACGCCTCAATGATAAGTGCATGCCTACTCCAGCAGAAGGAAAAGGGGTACCCCTGAACAAAGTGCAAGAGCCTAAAAGCACCATAGGCAATGGGCAGCCGACCCTGCCAGAGGCCAATCACCCCGGCACGAGCCAGACATCGGTCATGAACATCTAGCCATGTGGCCTGGAAACACCAAGTACCCACATCCACCAGGAGGCAGAAACCCCCATTCCATTCCCTGTTAGTTTTTTGTTGTTGTTGTTGTTGTTGTTGTTAAGTAAGGCATTCTCTGCAAACAAATGTGATCTAAATTTCTGAACTGAGTAAAACACGAATCATTTTTAGATTTTCAATTCATAAAGATCATCTTCACAGTCATGGATAAGATAGTAAGAAGTAGGCAATGCTTATCATATGGCCAGTATCTCCATCTTGAATTCCTTTAAGATCTTTATTTCATTTGATCATTGCTGCTCGTGTAAAGATAAACAAAAGGGATCGCATGAGCGGGCAGACCTGCCTGGTGCTCCAAATTGAAGCTCTGATACGATCAAGAGCTACAAGTGACTAATCTAGTCTATGAATGATAAACGAAATCCAAATGTTTGTAGAACCGCACATATGAATATTCATTTTACTTGGTCAAATAGTGATTTCTCTGCATCTAAAGAGATCACTGTGGATTCCAGTTTTTTCATTGAAAAGTAAACCTTTGATGAAGCCTGTTTGTTCAGGATGTTTTATGAATCGAGTGATTTTATTTTCTAATCTTCTGGCAAAAAACCTTACAACAACAGGGATCACTGTAGCTTCCGTACCGATATCTAAATTCGTATCATGATGTAGACATGTAGACATATGGAGTTTGCAGCAATGACCAAATATCCCATCGTAGTGGCCAGAAGAAGGAGTGTTAAAAAATAACAAGTTCAGTATAAAACTAATGACCAAGAAAGAAAGCGTAGAGTCAAAGTTTTGTACCTCTAGTTCGGGATTAAGAAAAGAAGCTCACTAAGTCTGACATGTGCTCCATATGATAGTACCACAACCAAAGAGCTTTTTTCACTCTTTTTCACAGTCTGACACTGATGACAATCTGTTACTGAGGCTGTGAGCACACTAGAGCTTGTTTCTTACACAGGATTTCTCCCACCGTCGTGCCTTGCAGTTCATAGCGCATTTCAGATCCATCCACATCTTCACTGCCTCTCTTTCTGTTTTATTTTTAACATTCACCCTCGACAACTTTAGCAAACTGCAGCAGATTGCAATGTAAGTTTCATGCTCCCATTTACTGTAATGGAGTATGAAACAAATCTTGTTTCACTAAATGGAAATCTTTCTCTAAAGAATCTGAGCTTTTATTTAAACCCAGAGATCTGCAAGACTAAAACCTCCAAAGCTGGATTCATCTTTTTCTTTCACTTTTTACTTAGTAAAATATTCTGTTTTGAGAGATAGGCCACTGCAAATATATATGTGCATATGTGCATTAGACTATATAGGTTTCCTCAGGCATGGCGTGCTACAGCAGGTGGGTTAAACTGGCCAAAGAAACAAGCGAGAAAGGCTATAAATATATATAGAATGCACTAAGCGAAGTGCAGAATAGCACCACAGCATCATTAAACAATAGTGTGGTACCTCAACAAGCTTCAATTAAAACAACTATGCAAATTAATACAAACATATACACAGCCATACAAGCTACATTTAATTATTTAATATATAATTACTTAAAGAAGAAGATTTAATGAACTTTTCAAAAAGGGATGTGTTCTTTTTCCTTAGAAAAGAATGACCTGACAGAAATATCAACATGTGTTCTGTGGAAAATTCTGTCTGACAGCAAGAATATAAAAATAAGCAACGTGTGAAAACTAAAACTGGAAATAAATGAAAATGACATTATTTCACACCCACACAAAGGTACAGACAAAAACAGAACTGGTTACATACTCCACGTTGCTTTTTCTACATTTGTCTGTTTGTTAGATGTCTAACTTTCATGTGATGGTAGATACCAATGACAACTGAAGCAGATTTCATTTTGGGAAAAATCCGGTTAAGTTAAGGCCAAATGTGATAATCAGAAAAAATCTTGCATTACCCAGAATTTGTTTTCTCTTTAAACTTGGTAAATGGACTGGTTCTTATATAGCACTTTTCTACTCTATCTGAGCACTCAAAGCGCTTATACAACTAATGCATTCACCCAATCACACAAGTACAATTTTTAAGTGCTTTCTGTCTAACATTCATACACATTCACACTCCGATGGATGCATTGGAGAGCAACATGGGGTTAGTATCTTGCCCAAGGATATTTGGCATGCAGAATGGAGGAGCCTGGGATCGAACCCCCAGCCTTCCAGTTAGAAGCTGACCTGCTCTACTAGCCGTTGGGGGAAAGAGTACCTAGGTAGGCTAAGAATCTGATTTTGACATTCTCTCATAAATAGGAATACTGAGGACTCAAGAGCAGACTCAATTGCTCGAACTATGTATAAGTTTATTGAGGGAAAAATAACTTAAACAAGGCTCGGTCTAACAAAGACTACATGCAGGAACTGAGGGAGACCAGACGATGGAGGACGGACGTCGTACACAAGGAGAACACGGGCGGGAACTTCTGCAAACACAGGAGAGAGGGTTTACTGGTCTCAGAAATGATTAAGGGGCTGAGGCAAGTGGTACTAGTGGAACGTCTTGTGCTTACTTGGAAACACTGGCTATCAGGCAGAGGAGGGGTTGCCGTGGGAGCATCCCAGGGATGTGTGAGAATATGGGGGAGCTGGTCCAGGTTCCAGGGTGTCAAGGGCAGAGAGAGCCACTGTTGATGCACGGGCTGAAGGGCAGGCCAAGGAGATGGTGAGTACGTAGTCCGAGGGTTGTAGGTAGACTGAAGAACAGAGAGAAAACAGAGCCAACGCTGCTGACGAGCACTACGGGGGATTGTTTCTGGTGAATACTGGACACAGAGAACACATTAAAACGAGATCCAGGCAGACAGAAGCTAAATACAGTGAAGGCCGAGTTTACCACTTGTGGTAGCATGACGAACTGGCGGGGAGTGGCAGGCAGCGCTGGCTTATAAACCCTCCAGATGAAGGCCCGAAATTTGGAAGCAGGCGATGAGCTGGGCAACTCCACCCACCCCAGGGGACGGGCAACAGGAACCTGGGCCACACCCGGCGCTCCCACGGCATATGAGACATTCATTGTTAGCATCAAAGTTGACCTTGAAAATGTTTTTTCAAGAAACCATTGAGGAATATATGATAGTTTTTTAAATACATTAGCCTACAATGTGACGTCTGTCACTCCAACCTTTTGCATGTCCTCCTTCACTACATCCCTCCTCCTGACCTCCTGACAACCATTCTTCCTTGTTCAATGCCCATTGGTTTACATGGTCACATTTACATCTGTCTCCATCTCATTCACAATCTCAATCTGTATTTGTCCACTTCTCAGGGACCCTCTCACTGTCCAAGATTATCTTAAACAATCTGGTTAAAAAGTGTACCCCCCCTCTCTATACCGCCACAGGTTTGTCATCTGGACTAATCACCTTTCCACTCTAATAATCTCATTCTCGTTATAGCTGCCCTCAGTTCCTCTGTAGTTCCTGAGTAGTTCAGTAACTTTCCTCCATCTGTCCTTTCTTTATTCATAAGCTCCATAAAGTACTTCCACTTTCAGTTATTCCTCTTTTCTTTTCTTTTTTTTTACACATTAACCTTTTAAATTGGTGCATGCATGTTTTCTTGCATTTTTTTTTCTTGGAATGAGCACAAGAATCAAAATAACCTCAATTTAGTGCTTTAGCTTGCTAAATATGTATAATTATACCTCAGTCTTGCTTTTGTGTTCCACAGAGCAGAGCTCTATGACATTACATGTGAAATCATGTTCCACCTTGTGCTCCTTCAATGAAAAAAAAAACCTTTGCTCCTTCAATGTAAAAAAAAAAAAAAGCCAAAACAATTTTTTGCATAAAATTCTAAAACATTGCTTGCGTTAATGAAATGATACAAAATTAACATGCAAAAGAAAGCTAGTGTAAAACACTAAGACCTTTCATGCTTTTTTGAATGGTGTAAATCTCTACAAAACTAAAACAGATTATGTAAAACAAATTAAGTTGAAATATTTCAGTGTACAGAAAATCATTTGAATTGGGACTAAATTTAAATGTAATCAGGTTTATTTAGGTATTTGTTTGTTATCTACTGTCTAAAGTCAAGGTGTTCTTTGCTTTTAGTGAAGCTGAATATATTCTCACAGACCTTTGTCACCACTCCCTGCTACCACATCAGTTAGATGCCTTATTAGCTGTTTGACTATTAATTAGTTCAAGAAGTGAGGTAGCAATTATAACATATATGTGATTCGTTTTTGTACTTTTGTAATCAATTTAAGAATTTTGCATTAGTGTAATGGACAAGCACTGTCCTAAACATGTCCATTACCAAAAATTAAAAAATAAAACAACAGAAGATCATTGATTCTTCCTATATATAGCATGATGACTTATAAATGAGGAGAAGGTTAGAGAGTAACTATACCGCGCTCAGCTATTTTCATAAATGTGTAGATTTCTGTATTTATGACAAATGCTACTTATTCCACTGCCCATGAGCCATAAGTAACTGTCTGTTTCATACAGAAAACAAAATTGACAAACAAACCACTTGGTGGCAATTAGCAGATACCCGTGAAAGCGCTAACAAGCAGAAACTCAACAAACACCAATTAGAAGGATACAGGGTGGATGATGGTTAAATGACAGCAGGTGGTTGCTCTTCCCACACTGCTTCAACAACTTGCTGCTGGTACAGTTATACTTGTGCAGTTGTGTTAAGCAGAAAAGAAATTGTTTCATGTATGATTTACAGATTTTATTTTGATTTTCAGTTTTCTTTTCCCTATAGGCTAATTTATTTTAT